>MU204318.1:3701825-3749453 GCA_017309775.1 Paedocypris sp. Pulau Singkep | reverse complement strand
TATATATATATATATATATATATATATATATATATATATACACAAGTATGCATATTCAATGATTTGCCCATTTAGCATCAATAAATACTGGTAATTTCCATACAATTGCTTTTATTATATACGTTTGTAATACATTCGATATTGTCCGAAGTTCTTTAGAGTAGTGTGAAAAGTTGGTGATTTGGACTGAAGCAGCGGCAATCTAGTGAAGGAAAAGAGATGAGCTACTCATTTCCTGTGGCTTAAGCATAAACCGCCTCTTCCTTTGGAGCCGAGATGAAATATGCACACCCCTTCAATGAGCCATCAGACCAATACTGCTCCTAACTGCCACAGCTCACGGGAACATGAAACTGATCAAAAGATGTTTCTGAAAATCAATTTATTCCGCTCTTTTGATGCTTTGTGCCGCGCATGAAACATCCGTTGTGGGATTACTGCGTTTCTGATGTTTAGTTACCGTTTCGCTCAGCCGATCAATAGCTAGATATGAGGAAACATGTAAATGACGGGGAGATAACATGAATGACGGCTTATGAAAGAGAACACAGCGGCAGGGCTTCGGCAGGCCTGATCAATTTCTTATCAATTTCAATTCATTAGTCACAGATGACAAAAGAGACTATGGGACTTCAAGCCAATCACGGAAATCATTGATAGGAGCCTTTTGAACACAGATTGGATGTGGAAGAATGCGCACACACATCTTCAAGACTAACAGGTGCGTGTTTATACATAAACTCTCTCTCTCTCTCTCTCTCTCTCTCTCTCTCTCTCTCTCTCTCTCTCTCTCTCTCTCTCTCTCTCTCTCTCTCTCTCTCTCTCTCTCTCTCTCTCTCTGTATCTCTCTCTCCCTGACATACACTCTCTCTCTTCCTCTCCCTCTCTCTCACTTGCTCTATTACTCTCTCTTCCTCACTCACTCTCTCTATCTCTCTCTGCTTCTCTCTCTCTCTTTAATTCTTTCTTTTTTTCAATACATATAAAGTACTAATATGTATCTCGTAAAAATTACATAAGAAAATCTTTGTAACAACTCAAACAATCAGTTAAACTCACTGTAATGTACCTTTATGATTGTAAAAACGATTCCATTAGAAAAGTTTGATTTCAAAAATGTATAGCAGCTAACTTGAAAGAAATTTGTGCATAACATTATGTGGATTCTAAGAGGTATATAAGATAGGTATTATATATTGGTACGTATATATATATTCAAGCACAACAGGGTGAGAGGTCTGGGGAAAAACATACATGAATGTGGAGAGTATGAATGTGGGTGTGGCTTTATATATACAATGAAAAAATGAAAAATATATATAATATATATATATATATATATATATATATATATATATATATACGTATATATTTTTTTTAGACTTTCATTACAGTACCATGGCTGACTTGTTGTTATCTTTTTTTAGCCGTGTGCTGATTTTAACCTGATTTAAAAAAAAAATGACATTGACTGACATCCATACCAAAGAACAATAATTCAGTTTTGTTACCGTGAAATAGGATTTTACTGATGAGAGAGTCAGACTTCTTTCCTAGAGGAGGAAAACAAATAAATATTAAAATCTCATTGTGGAATTTTGACAATAGTGTCTCATTTTGTTGTGCTTTATAGTTTTTTCAACCATGAAGATATTTTTATTTTTCCAGACCTTGGTGAAAGTTGTTGGACTTCTAATTCTCTCAAATTGAAAATCACTTGAGCTATGTTAGCAAACAAATACAAATAATCCGGAAATCGCTATCTAATTGCGCCATGCGTTTTCTATAGTGCAGTTTTGACAGGAAACACTAGGCAATTCTGGAAGGTAAAAAGAAACGTACGTCAAAGGCACAGGTTCGTTCTGTGTGGAAACTGCTGGAGGTTAATGACAGACTGCTATTCTTGTTATTCACAGCCACTCTTTTTTTTTCCTCTGTGTGCTAATAGACCGAAGGACAGAACATCAAGTCGCTCAAGTTTGGGAGAAAAACATGTTTGCTAAAGCCAGGAAGATTGGAGTTTTGGGAAGAATTTTAGCTTTTAATCACTGCTCATGAATTTAATCATATCTGCTCCGAGGTTCAGATAAATTAGCGGATGAAAACCCCTTTTTATTTTTCGGAGCGGTGGTCTGGCGTTTGTGTATTCATGGCCACGGCGGCTCTGAATGGGGAAGAAAACATGGCTGTTTGTGAAAGGAAGGCTTGTCACTAGCAGCAGAGGCAGGTCAAGGGCCAAGGTGTTTATAGGATGTTCTTTCAGTTCAGCTTCAGTAGTTGTTTACACACTGTACAAAAAAAATGGACATTGGTTGATTTCAAAGTCCAAGATCAATAGTGAATATAAAAATTGGTGCATTTTGTCACAGAAATGCCATGGCTGGAAACTGTTAACGGGAAAATGCAGTTTATTATTTCATTTGAAGGCTTGTTTTATATATTTATGGTAGTTGTGGTCCAGTGGTTGGGAGTTGGACCTGCCACCACGGTGTTGTGGGTTTGAATCTCGTTCTTACAACTGAAAATTTTTAGTTGTATTTAGTAGTATTTAGAATTTGTATTTAGTATTATGAAATACTTATAGTATACGTTATGTATTATATATTATAGATTTGCATATATTATATATTGTGAGGCCTAAGCCATTACAGGACCAAGGACAGCGCTGGCAGAGGCGGCACAACCATGGAGAACACGGCCCATTAGTACACGGGAGTACTATTATGAGGATTATTGGTATAAGGACAATACAGTAATTTTCGCGCAATTGTCTTGAACTGGAAGGATTGTTCTAATTTTTGCGCCACTTAATTCCCGTACATACTATATAAATTATATTACATTCACATAGATTTATTATAAAATAAATATTATATTTGGGTGTTGTGTTTTCAAAAAAAATATACTGTAAAAACTCTAATAGCGGTGTAATTTTCACCTTTCCTAGAAGTGCTGTTCTATTAGAAGTTTTATGGTGCAATTTTTACACACACACACACACACACACACACACACACACATATAATATCAACCTGCACGTGTTCAACCTGCACTGCAATTGTTCTTGAATCTCAGAAATAAATCAAAACGGAATTAAACACTTGCAGTATAAGAGCAAGACCAGCACCAGGCTCATAGACGCCTTCCTAGTGGAAGTGAGAGAAGAGATGTGCGACTCGCAGTCGGAGTCGAGCATTTGTCACGCTGAAGACTGGCATTATCATTGAGCTGGTTCTGTAGGGCCGACCCAGATGGTCAGTGCCAGTGTTCTCTCCGCTTCACTGACTCTCAGACATCCCTGATGGAGAAGGCGACTCTGGTGGTGATGGAAGGAGTTTGGACACACTCATCTCATATCAGACCATTGAGGATTAGAAATATGAAGAGAATCCACATTGTGGAGATTTTAACACCTCATTGCTCGCCCACTTTCCTATGAGGAAACAGGAGAACAAGACCTAATGAGTGTCCTTGAGGTCTTTAATGATATTTTTTTCCATCCCAGTCAGATGAACCATAAAATGTAATTTAAATAAATTTTCCTTTTCGTAATGATTCTGTCATCATTATTCGTACAGTAACCATTCGATCAAGTGTGGGTGAATGAACTGGAGAGATTGTTGCGTACTTATCTGAGAGGTGAGTACTTGGGATTTGGCCACGCCCACTTGCTAGAGAATTCAATCCAAGCATCTAACTTCTGGAGATTTTTCTCGCAGCTGCTCTAAGTTTGACTGAGACTTTTTTTTTTTTATTATTGTATCTATCTATTTTCTTTTGAAACATTGAAGTGTTATATTTCAGTTCTACATTAGGAAATAAAGCCTCATAAACATAGAGTTTTTTGTTTTTCCCTTTTTTTGGTGTTTTTTGAGCCTAAACTCAGAGTCAAGTAATGTGCTTTTTTTTTTTTTTTAAATGAGTTACTTTTACGACTTTACTCAAGTCTTTTTGGAATTGGTGACGTTTTGATTTCCAAAGAAGAGGACAATTGGTGCTGCCTTGAGACTTCAAATTCATACGGGCTTTTCTGAGGTTGATGAACATGCTTTTACATGCTTTAATAATGCAAAATTAACTCCTGTAATAAAATAAATAAAAATCTGTAAAAACTCGTTACAAAATAATAGTCTTTTAGACTTAACATCAAGCTTTAATTTAATTAAGCTTTAATATCAAAATATATATAATTTAAGCTTTAATATGCTTTAAGTGTGCTAAATTAACCCCAGTAACACAATATAGGTGCATCTGTAAAAACGTGTCCCAAATATTAGTCTTAGACTAAAATTTAAGATTTAAATAAATGAATAAATATTATTATGGAATAATGTTCTTAATATCAACTTCCCTAATCCAGCTTCAACAATATCTCTTTATAAGAAGAATATTAGAAGTACATCGTACATTTTCGACATTTTCCCGGACAAGACGTAAAAAGAGGACATGTCCTGGGAAAAGAGTACGCTTGGTCACCTTATGACTTGTAACTTCTAATGGAGACGTTTTTGCTTTTCTGTACTTTTACTCAAGTATGGTTTACTCTGTATTGTTTGTTGAGCAAGTGTTTTGCTATATCGTTGGTTCCAGCGAGCCACCAAAGCCTGTTAGGTCTTCTGTAACCATCTCATTATTTCATACGACACCGATGAGGCAGGAAACCCCTGTAAGTCTGCAGGATTCAAGCGAGTGCTCAGGTCTTGAATTCTCTCTTCCTGTCCCACGCTGCAACACCCATTGACAAAAAAAGGAATCAGTTCCACTTCTGTCAGACATCCTTTCTGCCAAATGTGGCTTAGCCTCGGAGTCGACAGCTACTGAGGTAGAAACCCTACTCCAGATGTGAGTCCTTTCAATCAGCTTTTCTTCTCGGAATGCTGGAGTATCTAGGCCAATGAGTGATGCTAATGTAGATATATTAATGAGAAGCTTTGGTTTCTGCTCTAATTATTTACCATCGGGTTAGGTTAGAGGAAGTAATTCTTCCTCAGGTGGCACCGGGCCGAATGCCACGTCTGGCACCCGCTTATGATTAATTGAAACACACCCGTGCAAACGAATCGCATATGCTCAATACGTGCGCAAGCTGAACGTCGGACCCGTAACGTTGTTCCTCTTCTCCATGTTCTTGGGTGTCTGTCCTTAGATTCCAAACGTATGGCCTTTTTCCTGTTTTCCTCAAGGTTTGGAGTCATTAAAGTGAGATTTAATGTGTTGTATTATTCATGCCTTTTGGGGTTGGAGTCTCATCCGAGTTCATCACCTGCCACATTAGATTAATTGCCCTGATCTGAGGAACCAAAAGCTGCAGCACCTGTCTTGTCCCGGAGATATATCAACATTAAGGAACAGAGAGCAGTGACCATTATTTATCCAGGCTGTTAAATGCAACTGAAACTCCCATAACAGTGTCTGAGGAGTGGTATTCACATAAATGTGCGAAGCATTAGCTTCGGGCATTGCGCCATCATGGGCGCTTAGAGGGTTGATGGGGGATTTTGACCTCTTTTGGATTGTTTAACCACTGATGTAATTTCTCTCTCATTATGCTGACCATATTCAACGCTGCGTCACTTTTACCACTAACTTGTTTGCCACCATATGGGCGCACTGAGGTGTATAACAAGAACTCTCAAGTCTTAAGAGGGAACTAGTATGTCTGAATTGGTTTAATTGGTAATTGTAAAAGAGTCTGCAAGGAATAGCTGTCTCGGTTGAGCCTCTATGGGAACATTTTGTGGAGAAACCCGGAGCAGTGGGCAGTCTTGAGCCGTGATGGGGGCTTGTGGGGGTCAGTCTTGGCTTTGGACAGTCAGTTGCAGAACAAGCCGGAGTGGTATTCAAATATACAACCTTTGGGTCAATTCAATTCCCCAACCACTACAGCAGCCTGTGTGTCTTGCTCTGTGATTGGTGGGCCACAAAGCCAGAAGGTGTGTCCAGCCTTCAAACCAAGAGTTTCTGGGATTGCCTCCAGCTCCCAGTGACCCAGAATTGGAAAAAGTGGTTCAGAAAGTGCATGGATGGATGGAAATAATTAACTGTAAACTAAACAGAAATACTGAAAATAGAAATGACAGCAATCATTGCATGTAGCGGACACTTTTATTAAAAAAACGACTGGATTTGCCATTCAAATTTTAACATCATGCTTTTAAGAATGGAAAAACTAAAGGCAAAAATGAACCCGTGCTATTTTGCATGACCATTTATTGGCCACAAAACACCAACCGATAAACTCAATCACTGAAAGCCACACAAGGTCAGTTCTTGCCCCGACCATAACATCCACACACCCACAATGCATTGCGATCTAGGCAGACCTCAATATTTTGAATTGTTTTCATTTTAATATACACCCGTAAATCAAGGAGCAGTCGGTCATTTGATACAACAGATTGTCAGTAGCATATTATGTTCCATGTTTTAGTCTGAATATTGGTTTGGTCCTTGGGCTGAGTAGATTCTACAGTATATCAGACCTGGGCAAACTGCGGCCTGTTAAACGTTTTAATTTGGCCCGCCGAACTTGTAAAAATTAAATGAAAGTTGGATTTTTTTTCCAACGTAAACCTGGTTAATTTTTTATGAAGGTTTATTTTCTTTTCTTTATGAACACACTTTAAAAAGCGGAACCAAGTGACAAACTACTATCTTTGAAAGGATGGCACAAGAGTATCAGGGAAACTATTCCTCTAGAGTTCTTAACTTGTGTTATAAACATGTCTACTGATGCCTTTCCTCTGGTTTGAACTCCCTACCTGAAGATTCTTTCAATTATTTTTTGCGCAAAATCTTTTTAAATGTTTCAAAAACTTCTTTTTAGCTCAATGTTTATTTTATTTTTATTTATTTTTTTTGTATTTTTAAACCTTGCTCTCGTTTCTTGCTCTTCGATTCATTTCTGCACATTTTCATTCATTTCATTAATTGTTATTCTGCTTTCCTCGCGCTTTCTATTGGGCTGAGTGTCCAGCAATCGCTCAAACGGGTTGATTTTTGCGCAAAAAGAAACATTGAAAGAGTCTTCACACTACTCGCAATACAGTATTTTTTTTCTGTTTCTATCCCTCTCTCCACGATCAGAAAGCCTGAAAATAGCATCAAATGTCCACGTTTGTGAATCGAGGTACCACTGTATTTCCTCCATATCCAAAAATGTTTATTTTTAGAACCCAATGTGGCACTGCTGATCTCACCAGTCTCACCAACTTGTCAAAACAATGCTGCTTTTTAAACTGATACTCTAACTTTATTTTTAAGCATTTTAACACCAACTTAATTGAAACAATGTGATGTAGAGGAAAATATATGGTAAAACAGATGATAACATACTTAACAACAGCAGATAGTAAAAGAAAAATCAAAAAATAAAAAGACAGATAAAATAGTCACAACTAAATTTGCGTCAAATGCAAATGAAAACAGATTTTTAGTAGTGATTTAAAAGCAGGTGAGAATTTACTATTAGAACACGATAAATTACAAAACAACGACTGCAGCTAGATTTTTACAGACTATCTAGCCATTTTTACCAATTAATGAATTAATTTGTTGATAATAGGTATTACCTACCCTAAATATTATTATTATTATTATTATTATTATTATTATAAAAGATTGATCAAACTAACGATGACATTGAGTATTACCCAATCAAAAGTAGATAAGGAGCATCTTCATAAAATGCGTGAGGTGATTTACAAGAGACGATGAAAATACGGGACAAAACCCGTCCCGTACTGATTCAAAACTGGACGCGTAATTACAATCAGAAATACGGGACGACATAACTACACGACATCTGGTTGTATAGTTTTAGAGCTCAAACCATTAAGAAACACAATTAATATTATGCAGGTATGAGTTCAGTGTTTTGCACCGGCTCTCCGCAGTATTTTCTGCTTCTCTTGTGGCCCCATGGAAAAAAATAATTGCCCACCCCTGTTCAATACAGTGGAGGTGACATGTCTCAAGGCCAGTGAGCATTTTCCTGACTGCCAAACTCATCGGAGCAATGTTTGGCTCACACCCAGCCGAAGCGATACCTTCAAAACAAGCTCTTGTTGTAATGAAAGCGCCCTCGTTCTGGTGTACATGGGGAACAGGAGCCTGCAGTCTGCGCTGCTTGACAGACGCTCTCAAAGGGGCATCGTGACTTGGAGCAACTGGCACCAATGTTCTAATCACCAGAATCAATGCAATAAAGCGTAATATGCCTTGAACAATTGAAGGTATTTCTGAATGGCGAGGGGATTATAACTGTTGCTAAAGAGTCCCAACCAGATTGTGAACACGAGAAAATAAAGGAGGAAAGAAAAGTCCTTCGTTTGTTTGTAGGGTTGCCATCCGTCCTTTGAGATATGGAGTCGTCCCGTATTTCAGATTGTAATTACGCGTGCCGTTTTAAATCAGTTTTTGTCCCGTATTTCCATCGTCTCGTGTACATCATCACCTTACGCATTTCATGAAGATGCTACTTTTCTACTTTTGATTGGGTAATACTTATCATCCTTAGTTTGATCGGTTTTTATATGGTTAGTGCCAAAAAGATTTGTGAAGACATGGTAATGACAGTGTGATTATAGTCAACAAATGTATTCATTGCTAATTAATGGTAGAAATGTCTAGATAGTCTGTGAAAATCTAGCTGCAGTCATTGTTTTGTAATTTACCATGTTCTACTAGTTAATAAAAAAATATGTATTTATCAATAATTGAGAAATGATTGGCTAAAATCAAACTTCTCTTTTTTTTTCATTTGGTTTGGTTTCCACACACTGTGTAAAAGTGTAATTCGTTAAAATTTTAAATACAATGTAGATCACAATCCAATGTATTACGTTATTATGATTTGCTTCTTAGGGTCAGACAGACACACACTTATTATTGTATTACATGAAACATTAAAATATACTGTATATATAACTCTCATGTGTAAAGAAAATTAACTAGTAAACTTTCTATATGTTTTGTTTTGTTAAATTAAAAATAGGCTATATAAAAACTTTACTATCTTATGCTTGTATCTATTTTATGTATGTACTGTTTTCATATTTGGGTAGTTTTTACAGAAAGAAACATAATAAATATTTTTGCCACCTGATAAATTGTGATTTGAGTTTATTTTCAGGTTTTGGTATTCATCAAAATCTTTTCTCCAGATGAATTTTAGATTTGAAATTCACATAAATTTTGAGATTTTCTAAATTCACATAAATTCTCTTCCCCATGCTTGTAGCCAATGAAGGCTGAGATCATTTACCGCTAGTTACCATCAGCATTATCTCATGGCATCAATCAGAACATGTTATCAATATCCGTATCATCCTCATCTCACTCAGGCCTTATCTGTTTCTCTAGTCCACTTTATTAGCCGACTCAGAGTGCCGTCAGCAGACCTTGTTCTCCACAGGCCGATGTTTTTGGACATTTTTTTTTTATTGTGGAGATGCATACGAACAAATCTCAAGGGCTCATTTGTGAGAGTGTGCATTTACCTGCTTATACGTTTAGAGTGCCTAACCCCTCTGCCATAATTCACAATACTGTCTGTAAAGTCTGGCTTAATGGGCTTTCTCCGTGAAAGCCGAGCGCTTTAAAGCTTTGACTGTATATCTGACCGAGTCTGATTCGTCCACTCGCTCCGTCAATTCAAGATATACGGCCAGAAATTACAAACGTCATTAACCAAATTAATTTCATTCTGTGAACACCACCCACAACACACACACACACACACACACACACACATTACCCGTCTTGGTTTGGACATACCTTAATTTCATCTTTTTTCTTTGTTGAATCAGAGAATACATAGTACATTCAAGGCTGAAAATTAGTGAAAAAAATATTTCAGATACTTCAAAATGGTCAACTGACCTTTATACAACATGCTGCTGCGTGAAGCTGCTTCATCATCATTTTGTAGTCATCACTTTGACAAAGAATTATTTAGTCCAGACTCTTAATGTGTCGCCAAGTGCAATTCCTGCAACTCTGAGATGCTCAACTTCTGGCCTGCTGTTTTATACTGTATTATTATATATCGGTTTACTTTAATGATAAATAACAAAAATTTGATTCAAGTGGTCAGAACTTCGTTTCCCAAGAGTCTTTGCACCAGTCCGTGCATGTGCAAAACAACTGTGTAAGGCCAGTCGAGCTCTTTTTGTCTGACGCTGTGTGAAGGGAATCGAAACGAAAGATTATTATCCCCTGTTTAGCAGACCAAGCGTTTTGATTGTGTCTGTTTCTTGGATTTTTACTTCTTGCCCGTCTTCTTCATTTTTGACTGTTTCGACTCTTTCTGAGATTACACGTTTGACCCGTTTGTTAGCGCAAAGCTAAGCTAAGCAGTCGTGGTTTGTAGTTTCTGTTTGTTGTAAGATTAATGATTGTATTTATTCCCGTGTTATTTTGTCCCTGTTAAGTGTTGCGGCGTGTCTAATGTTTCTTTATTTCTGTTTGAGCTAATAAAAGCTTATACTGTATGCTTACACATTATTTAAAGATGTACACGCGCACCGCTGCGTAAAGATAGACAGAAAAATGGGTGCATATTTGAAATTGGCAATTAAAAGCACCCCCCAAGTTTTTGAGTGACGAAAAGTTGAAAAAATGGGGTGGTTTTATTCGCGTAAATACGGTATTGATTTTTTATTTATTTTCCCACATTTCAGCAACTAGAGTAATTTTTAATATCCACATTTATTTTCTAATCTTGTGGCCCTAGAACATTCACAGCAAAGTCAATGTTGACGCCTAAATAATGAAATGTTGGGCACCAACATCATAGATTTTGAATTGTGATATTCACACAAACTGCAAAATTGTAAAAGCAAATGAATAAGAAAAGGTCTTCTTATTTGTCATAAACAAGTGCGGCATAAGTGAAATTAAATGCATCCAAAACCTGTGCCATAAAAAAGATCCGACTCGTTCTACTAGATATATGAGAAATTTATGACTAAAACGTTCAGAGGATAGACTTTTTCCTCCATAAAATAATGATCAGTTCTTCTAATGGCTGGCAAGTGCTCGGCTATTCAACTCTTTTTTTTTTTTTTTTAAACGCTGAAAACGTTATAAACCCCAGCAAATATAAATAAACAAAGCGTCAGTGGTTGGTCCTCAGCCTGAAGGCGGTGGCAAGCGCTTGGCACCCAAACCTTAGCATTCGCCTGATTTATCGCCGCTCTCCTCCAGCACGGAGAGTTCTGCCCAGATAATAATCACTGCTTTGCTCAGATGCTCCAATGGGACGAGAGCGGCGTTGACTCCCGGTGCCGGCTATATTTAAGAAGCGCGGGGTCTGGGAATCACTTAAGGTATCGCTTGCAAATTTCCACAATAATTAATGTTGTTTTAGGAGCCGTGTTCCTCAAAAGGTTGAAAGATGAGATGAATATGGGCCAGTGCCTTGCCACGCCGGCCATAACCAACCAGAAGTCCCGCGCTGCCAACTTAAACACACTCCCTCATTGAAATGTTTCAATTTGCCCTAATAAATCAACAGAGTAGCGTCTGAAACCAGAGCTGTCCTGGCAGCAGATGCTGGGGCAGAGGACACACACGAGGACCGCTGGGCTCTCGGAGCGAGGAGCTTGCTTGGGATGTTTCTCTAACACTTCATCATCCCTCTCTCCAGTTGGAAAAATGGAGGGAAGGCGATGCTACCACACACACACACACACACACACACACACACACACACTTAACCCTTATCATGGAGGGGCTGAATAACACACGGAAATGCCTGTCAGAAGATCTACGAGGTGCTGGACGTTATTGTGTTGTCAGGATACTAGAAATATCAACTTCGATACAATACTGAGAAAAGTATCAATACTCAAAACCATTTTCGATGCCACAGGGAAAAATTGCAACAATATTAGGGCCTTTTTTTTTTGCTTTATTTGTTACTTGTTACTCGTTTTGTTACTCGTTTTTTGCTTGTTATGTAAAAAATACATAACAAGCCTGGAACATGAAAATGTGTATGAATGAGGAACCTGAAGAAAATAAAGTGCAAAAAATAAATAAAACTGTATCATCTTTTACATATTCCAGGAGAAGAAAAAAGTAAAAGTACAATATTTTATTTCTTTTTCAAAAAAGCTGGTAGTGTTGTAGAAAGACGTGAGTGAGTTTTCACTGCAGATTGTTGGTTCTCTTCGGGTGCTTTAAAAGAAATATTACACATTTAGAAACATATTTGTATGTTTTTATTGTTAGATAAAGTCTTGAAATTAAGCTTAATATTAATAACTTACTTCTCAAACTTGTATTAATCTCCTGTTATTACATTGTGGTTGGGATCTGCTTAAATAATTTAATGAACCAGGGTTAAACAGCAGTATTTATATACACTGATTTAGATTTGGAATTTAATTAGACATGACTGATCAGCGCGTAGACATCTACTGTAAATACAAGTGCAAACATGCATCACACGATCACTGAGATTACTAGGATTAATTCTTTCATACATTTCTAGTATTAATATCTCTCGTCAGATATGATGGTCAGACGTTTCTCAATCTGAGGCGGATTGTATTTCAATACGGTAACTGAGCATAATGGGATTTCAAAACACTTGTGTTAATAATGAAACAGTTACTAACTTCTCTAAATGTATTTCTTCAAGTCTTCGTCTTGGTACAGTACATGAAGTGTTAGCGCAGTTTAGTAACAGCACTTGAATATTTATCTGTTTTTATTTTAGAATGTTTATTTTAGTTTTCAATTAAACACTTTTTCAATACACAGAGCCTTTATTTGTCTTTATATACTCACTTTCTGACTATATTTAGCACGTGTGCATGCGCAAAGCAGAGAGACCCGGAAGCGCGTATAGTATCAATAGTATCGATACTTTTGGGTCACCGTATTGTATCGTTTCAGATTTTTCTGTATCAATACTTATTGAAATATCTACAGTTTTCACAGCACTAATGGAAGTATTCCGATCCCACCTGCTTGGAAGACTCAGCTCTTCTAAGGAAGAACTTCACTCTGAGTGACTTTATAAGAACCACCGATATTTTCTTTGCACTTTTCCACGTCCAGTTTGAAGTGTTTCCTAAGTGCTTGATACTAAATATCCTCTTTATCGTCTCAGTCATGTCTGGGTTTGTTTGGAGGACTGGAGCTGGGCTCTGAAAGCGTCTACAACAACTAAACTGGGAAGCATTACTCAAACTCCTATTGATTGCGAGCAATGATGAAGGACAAAGTTCTTGCTGGTTAAACAATGAACCCGTGAGTTGTTTAGATGGATTAGTCTTTTTTCCACAGCACTGGGAATATTCTTTCTGCGCAATCAAAGTTGGAGTCATAAGTTAGTGATAAATCATAATTAAGCTTCTTTAGTTGCCATTTTAAATGTGGGAAAGGAGACAAAGGACAATCTAATGTAATTACGCCTGGACCGGAGCTCCGATTGAAGCTAGGAGGAATGAGTGTGTTTAATCTGTGTTTATAATGCGTGTGTGCGTGTACGGTATATATTATGTGTATTTATATCTACTCACTACACTGGGCAGACTTTACAATTAAGTTACATGTAGTTTGTGGTTGAGTGGTTGAGAAAACTGTGTTTATATCCATTCCATCCATTGTCTACCGCTTACTCCAACCAATCACAGAATCATGTGACCCAACTGTGGCCAACCAATCACAAAATCATGTGCCTAAATAGTGAAAAAAAAACAACTCTTTTTTTTTCTTAGCGCTGACTAATGGTGCATTTAAGGTACAGTAGGAACAGAAAAACAAAAGGAACAGAACAAAAACTTCATTAGAAAATGGCGGGTCTTTGCTGCTCTCTTGCTTTTCATTGGCTGCTTCAGAGTGGCATTTAGAAAAATTAAAATTCAAAACCAAAACCAGAGCCTTTTCCAGTCTAAAAGGAAAAGCTACTGTAAGTCAGATGGTGTTTATTTAAATGACATTTGGCAAGACAGTTGGCCGACGCTTTACATTTCAACTTCACCAGTTGGCGAGCGTCTGACTCGATGACCCAACACATCGGTGGTTCATTTTTACTTTGGCTCTTTTGTAGAGCACTTAGCTGCCGAGTAAAGTCACGCGCTGAGAGTAAAGAACCGTCACACAGTACGCTGCTTATCAAAGATCAGCGTGTGCCTCGGACCCCATGTGCGAATTTGCAGATTTAGCGTTTTGCATTTTTCATCAAGCTCATCGGAGCCAGAGTTCTCTGCCAAGCCATGTTAGAAGGAGCATCCCAGGATGACTTTATATGCATGTTTGTGCGAAGAGAGAGTCGGAGAGTTGGCAGGAGGCTCTTTATCTCCAGCAGGTAACTGGATTTCTGCTGAGGTTCATTCAGGCCCTGTCTTCTGGTGGCCACTGAGCACAAAGCCTCTTAATATGACGGACAGGAGGTTAGTGGATCCACGCTCTGCACAGCGGCCTTCTCCGACAGGTAATTAACGAAATGTGGCATGGCAATTTGACCCGGGCTGTCTTCCTTCTGAAACAGGATGCATGATTACCTACACTTTCATCAGAAGTTCATCTTCCACCCCTACTGATCTGTCTCCTCCTGTCTTCACATGGGTCTTGTCTTCAAAGCTGGTTTCTACTCTGTGCGATGGGTTTCAGTTTAATCCTGGAAAGAGCGACGTTTAACGTTCTTTAGAATCTCTAAATGATCTCTAAAAATATTGTACTTGTGGAGCGAGGCATGTATGGGTCAGAAATGTACTATTCTATAGTCAAAAGAACTCGAGTAAGAGTCATGTAATGGAAACTAATGGTGCCTGAATGCTAATATTTTATTTGTATAATTTATATGATTACATTTTTCCCTTTACAGTTCACATTGTACTTTTTATACTTTCTTTACATTGTACTGTTTATATTTATTTATTTATTTATTTATTTGATTAAACAAGTTACATGTATCTCAAATTATTCATACTATACATTTAACCTTTTTATTTTATTTTATACGTCTCATGTTATATATATGTTTTTATTCCTACTTCTTTTTTATTCCTCTGGACTGCAGTACAAACATTTCACTGCTAGTCATTATTGTGTATGGGTTGGGGTACATTATTATCATTTTGTTCACCAATTACAATAGAAATGTACAAATAATTGGGAGTTTTAGTCAGAAATTGTTCATTATTCCCTTTGACTTGAAAACTGCAGCCTTACACAAACACAAATTATGTAATTGTTGATTAATATGTACTTGTTTAAAAAAAAACATTAATTTTTATTGGAAAACAAAGTACTTGAAAAAAACTAAAAACATCACTATAATGAAAGTTTCCATTACTTGAGTATTGAGACTCTTCACTGATTCATGCAGCTTTTCTTTGACCATGAACATTGCATGTTCAGTTGTAATAAAAATACACAATTTAATTTATAAAAAGAAAATTTGTTTATGTTTGATTACAGAGGATTTTTTGTCTGTGGTCCATGTTGGATTAAACAAATTTGCCCGAGCGTTTGAATGCTTTTTAATTTTAAGTAGTATTTTTTTGCCCTTGTATTCTTTCTGGAGCTTTCATGGAATTTACTTTTCATCCGATATTTTTTTTAAAGACAAGAATAGCAAGTGCCATTTTGTAGAACTTTCTGCTCACACACACACACACACACACACACACACACACACACACACACACACACACACACACTTGCATTTATATCATAGTGGGTCCCCATAGTATCATAGTTCTCCCCTTCACCACCCCCTTTACTCCAACCTTAACAAATATTAACGTAGTTGTAACCCCTGCCTTAAATTTACATCTTGACCCACAAGATCTTCAAAGTTGTGGGGTCCTAGACAAAGACCGCAGAAGTACGCAACAAGACCCCACTTTGTGCTAAAAACTAGCATTCAGGGCCCAATTTAGTGCTAAATGCAGGAACACACACACACACACACACACACACACACACACACACACACATACAACAAAGCACATTTAAATGCTCATTAAAGTTCTGGAACTCCTGGGCCTAATTCATGTCTCACCTTTCCATTACGTTGCTGCTGGTTTATTTTTCGCACATGGTCACCAGAATGCAGATATCATGTCTCATAGGAGATAAATGAACAGTTCAGCAATAAACTAAATGAGTAATTACAGGCACGTTCTCTACCACAGAGAAGCACTTCATCTGGTCTACCATCACCATAAAGCACAACAAGTGTGTGTTTAAGCAGCCCCCATAACCCCTTTAAAAGAGAAAATATTCTGCCTCACTAAACAAATATATAATGCATTTGTAGAGCAGCTAATAGAAGTTGCCTCCTAAAAGGCAATCATCCAAAACCAACAAGTTCCCACTCCCAAACCGATCACGCTGTGATTTATCAATGCTTACGCTTCAGACCTACACCGTTTGGACTGTAATTTTTCACCAGGTCATTTGTTAGAGGCTTTTTAATCCCAGCGTAATTCCTGTTGCCAGTCCAAGCTTGTTTTAGTCTTGTTTTTTTGGGCTTCCAGCCTAAATAAAGTGGTTTTATTTTCCTTCATAAAAATGCATTTCGGAGTTTGCCAAGCTATCATGCAAATCCAAAGTAGATCACTTCACTAGATCTTTAAAGAAAAATCACCTGTTTGCCAACGCGGTTGAGAGATCAAGTTACACTTTTTTAAGGATAAGGATAATCTTTATTGTCATTGCACAATAGTGCAACAAAATTTAAGGTGCATGTACAAGAGATATAAATAACAAACTAGTCAAAAGCAATAACAAAAAGCAATGGGCAATGTAACACTGTACATGTAAACAAATGTAATAAACAAAAGGAAGTGCAAATATAGAAACACGGGGGACATATACTTATACACACACAACATTCACAACATTTCAGGATAACAACTATACATATTGCACAGTGATGTTATAAATTTTAACGTCTGAGTCTCGCAAACTACAGCTGTTTAAAATGAACACGTTAAATTACAATAATTAGAACTACATTAGGTATTTACAATTATCTAATGACAAAAGAATGCAAAACAAATATTTATGATAATGTAATAATATATAATAATATGATTAATTTGTATATAAATACATATATTGTATCATATATTGATATGAGTAATTATTAATAATATTTGACATAAAAATTTGTTATTTAACATTAAGGAGTAGTTACATTAGGTTTACATTACATTTAGTTACATTTATAAGTTACATCCGGCCCTTTGAAGACAGCCATTATGCTGACACCCCTGCTATATAATAATAATTTGTTATAATTAGTGTGCATTTCATTCATTTAACATATTTATTATTGAGAGCAGCCAGGTTATTTGACAAATAAAAAAATAAAATAAAAATTAGCGCAATAGCAATTAAGTAACACAAATAAGTAACTAATTACTTGAGAAAGTAATCTCAAGTAATTAGTTACTTTTATAACAACTCAGTTACTATTTGTCAGAAGTAACTAGTAACTTTAATTACATTTTTATAGGAACATTCTCCACACTGCTGACAACGAAACGCACTTTCCAGACATTCATAGCTCAGAACAGCAAGTCCAAATACTGCACGTCTGCACGGTCCAAAATGCTGGCTGATGATGACAGGGTGCTTTTCTCCCCGTGATATATGCACAAGCACAGCGGCGAGAGCCACCTGTCATGTGCCGGCGCTGGTGGGATTGTTATGTCAGCAGTCTCACACCGGCCCACATCTCAGCCTCAAGCACAACCCAATCCGACACGGAAAGTGGAAGCAGCGAGTTTCCCGAGTCTGCCGGCGTATAATACGCAGCTTTACATTCAAATCTCCCAGCGCCGGTCACGGATCTGTATGGTAAACAGATTCATCACGGCGAATGCACGTGAAAGCAGCGTCGAAAGTTGCTATCGATTGGACATTTGCGGGGTTTTACTGTCGGGGTGACGGAGGCCCTGTTGAGTTTACTCAGTTTTTATGTCATATATTATTAATATTCACTCATATTGATGTATGATATATTATATGTATTTATATATACATTTATCATAATATTAATATATATTATTTCAGTATCTTACATTTTTGTTTTTCATTCTTTTGTAATTAGATAATTGTAAATACCTAGTGTAATTGTAATTATTGTAATTTAATGTGTTCATTTTAAACGGCAGTAGTTTATGAGACTCATATGTTAAACGTTATAACATCACTGTGCATTATGTATAGTTATTTTCCTTAAATGTTGTAAGTATGTAAGTAAGTATGTGATAAGTATGTATATGTCCCCTGTGTTTCTATATTTGCACTGCCTTTTGTTTATTTCCTTTGTTTACATGTACAGTATTACATCGTCTATTGCTTTTTGCACTGACTAGTTTGTTATTTATATCTCTTGTACATGCACCTTAAATTTTGTTGCACTATTGTGCAATGACAATGAAGATTATCCTTATCCTTAAAAAAGTGTGACTTTGATCTCTCAACCGCGTTGGCAAACAGGTGACTTTTCTTTAAAGATCTAGTGAAGTGATCTACTTCGGATTTGCATGTTTGCTTGGCAAACTCCGAAATACATTTTTATAAAGGAAAATAAAATCACTTTTTTTAGGCTGGAAGCCCAAAAAAACAAGACTAAAACAAGCTTAGACTGGCAACAGGAATTACGCTGGGATTAAAAAGCCTCTAACAAATGACCTGGTGAAAAATTATAGTTGAGTTTATTAAGCTTTAAATGCATTTATAGTGTTATATTTAATTAGTTATTATGTGTGTATGTGTATATGTGACGGCAAGGGAGGAACTCTGTTTTATCTCTAGCACTTTCTGACGTGTCGCGCTGTGATTCGCTAATACTGAACTTTGCTATGTTTTATGGCTTTTTAATAAACGGGAGTCTGGGAGAATATTAGTTAGAAGGAGGAAGACAGAAGACGTTAAGAGAGAGACGGAAGACGGAACGAAGATTTGGGCACTTAACTGGTCTTTTATTTTTAGAATATGTTTCGGGACGGCAAGATCCATCTAGCGGCAAAGCAAGATAAGATTTGAAAAGACCGCTCATAGACCCTGACAGGCCCATATTTGAATTTGTTCGTCAATGCATGTGAATGAAAAAGCACGATGGACGTCTAACGTAAGACGTGATGCGATGGTGGGCTGGACAAGCGGGAGTTTTTACAGTAAATCGATATGCTAAAAACGGCTTTAACTCGCTTTAACGGCTTTAAGTTTAACTCACGGTGGACTAGAAAGACGTTGAGGTTAATCTATTTATGGACTTCTGAATCTCAAAGACGTAATATTTTTCAGTGTTAAAAGTGAAAGCACGTATCTACTCTAAAGCATTTTTCAATACATGTATGGCTCCTTGCGGACATTTTTTTCAATTTACAGCGTAATACTTTTTTTTTTAACTGTGCAATACAGTACTGTACAAAAAAAAACAGTAGCAGGCTGCTATTGCAATTGAAAATGTTGCTAAAATATCCCAAATATACCATTACACGGACTTTGTACAGCAGATCTATATTGTGCAAAGCTCCTGTCTGCAATAATTTTTTGCTCTTTCTGTGGAAAATTCATATTAGGTGTGAATAAAGACTAAACGGATAAAGACTTGTTTTAATGATAAATAACACTAAAAAAATACAACAATTAAAAAAAATTGTCAAATAAAAAAGAGCGAAAGTACATCAAGCATTACGTGTATGCAAAAATACTTTACAAAGATTACAGTATGAAATGTGAAATGTGAAACAAAACAGTAGCAGGCCATTATTGCAATAAAACTGTATTTTACTAAAAATACAAACAGTGGTTCTACATAAATATGCTCTGTAGAATGCCCTGTAGGAAAAAATATAATACCTGTGAATGAAACCTAAAAGAAAAAAGACCTGTTTTATGGAATAATACATAGCGCAGAAAAAAAATTATTTGGAGGTAAAGAAAATCTTCAAATAAAAAAAGAAAATACACTGAGCTTTATGTGCATGCAAAAATACAATCAACAGATGAGAAAAAAAGTGTGAATATGTTGTGCATAAAATTATGTACGTGAGTGTGTGTTTGTGTGTGCGTGGGGGGCAATTAGGTCAAAGGGGGGGCTAAGAATTCGATTTTTATCATGAATGTTGGGCCTTTTTGGTACTTGCTGGGCCCCAATGCATTAAAAGCCAGTTCAAATCAAATCACTTTTATTGTCACATCACCCCAGCGTGTGAGCTGTGCTGAGTGAAAAACTTAGGTGCAAACTCCAATAGTGCAATGTAGAGTACAAAACAAATTACAGACGTAACAGTAGCAGTGCAAAAAAAACGACTTTGTGTGCAAAAAAAAAAAATGTTGTGTGCAAAACAGTTGTACAAAATTGTGCAATTTAGGTGCATATGAGAAAAGTATGAATACCAATGTATATATATATATATATATATATATATATATATATATATATATATATATATATATATATATATTATAGGTAAGGTGCAGCAGTAAAAAAGTTTTAAAGGTAAAAAAGGTTTAAAAGTTTACAGTTTGAGGGTAAATAGAAGTAATGTTAAAAAAGGATTTAAAAACTGTGTGTGTGTGTGTGTGTGTGTGTGTGTGTGTGTGTGTGTGTGTGTGTGTGTGTGTTGGGAGGGTGGTGGGTTGATGGAGAGGTCAGGTGATAAAGGAAGTCAATTGTGGGACCCCACTATGATATATGTGTGTGAACAAACTGCATTATGTAATATATCATTCTCAGCTATTTTGCGCAAAAACAAAGCAAAGCTTGTACTGTCGAAAGAGCGATTAGCTGAGTTTATGTGCCGAGACATCTGAGTCCCTCTGCAGACGCCTGGAGGCTCCGTCAGCTTTTCTGCTTTCTGTGTCTGAGTCTGTAAACATCTTTCGGGTGGCGGACCCTCAGGTAGCATCACACTGCGGAGAGATGACCAGCTGTCCACATGCAGGTCCACAAGCCTCGCGCGGAGGCCAATAAATATGGAAAGTGTTTTTGTTTGGAGCATGACTGGCAGATTTCTGTTGCCATGGAGAAAAGTCAGAGCTGCTTTGCTCGTTGCACACAGGAAGTTGCGGAATCTTGGTAGCGGTGTGTAATTTGTATCAAAATTAAGTCTTTAGAAGATTGCAAGGTGTATTATTTGTCTAGACACACCGGCTAACGCAGCGCTATTAGCATTAGCGGATACGGCTCCTGTGGAATTGCGTGAGTGTGGTTTAAGTGCTCATAAAACGAGGAGCATTTGTCAGTCGGTTTTATCCCGGGCTTGCAGGTGGGCATTTCTCTCAGACAGTGTTTGTTCTTATAAATAATGGATCTCTGAGAGGTGACAGATTAAGTATCAGCATGTATTCATTATTTAACAGGCACATGAAAGGACTTTGATAACCTCCACACTGGCAGCCATTTTTTTTTCTTCCTTTGCTCTCTTTATTGAAATGTCTGCGGCTGGGTGATATACAAAACGGCTTCTTCCCGCAGACTACTTTGGTCGGCAGGGTTTTATTTATTTCGCTCGGCTACCCTGAACACCTCAGGTCATTTTGGTTTATTATTTAGAATTGATCTATGGGACTGTAAATAACGGATTTGCTCTAGCCCTCCTATTATGTCTTGGTCAAAATGACCCCATTTCAAAGTTTACAAATATTTAAAAAATACTTTAAAGTAATTTTTCACTTGGAAACTTCTCCTGCTTCGCTTTTTTGGTGTAATTATCATATAAAAAATAAAATGATGCAGTTCATATGTTTGTAAAACCACCCTGCATGTTTACATTACAAAGATACTCGGGTAAAATTGGCCCGTGTTAAAAGTTTAAAAATAAAAAAAAATGACTTAAAAAGTATTTTTTCACTTGCTCCTGCTTGTCTTAGTCAGTGTAATCTACATATCAACAAAAAAGGGTTCAGTCACATATTTGTAACACCCGCTACATTTTTTTGATTTTTCAAATTTTCAAATTTGGTGTCAATTTGACTCTTCAGACAAAATGGAAGCTAAAAGTAGTCAGAAAGATCAAATACTATTTGTTTCTTTGCAACACTGAGACATAATACACCACTGTCTCACACACACACACACTGTTTTGGGGAACTTTTTGGTTTGTGACACTTATATGCATAATAAAAGGCCCGGGTCAAATTGACTTGCGAATATTATTGATGTTCCTCGGAAACGAACATAAGGAGGGTTAATCCAAATAAAGCATATGCGATGAAGATTTACGAAGTTATATATGAAGATATATAAACTCATCCAATTTCAGAACTTGTTCGTTTCGGGGTCACGAGGTCTTGCATCCAATCACAGCAAATCAGGGCCTGAAGGCGGGGCTTCAAAAATAGAACACATTGGGATGTTTCCAATCCCAGTGGTTTTGGACTGTAAGAGGAAACCGGAGACCCAGAGGAAATCCACGCAAACCTCAACCGGGTCTCCAACATGAGTCTCAACAGGTTCTTGCTTTGAGACGACAACTAAACCTCTGTGCCGCCTGCGATGAAAATACTTTTTTTTCATCTGTTCTTTTTCAACAAAGTCCTCCAGGGATTCCAGAACACGTATCCAAACATTCCACAGGCCCGCGATGAGACATACGATCACACAAAGACAGAAATATGGTGTTTGTTCAAAGAGTCATTCTAATGGAGCCCCTTGCCATTTTTTCGAGGCTTGGAAGAAAAACAGAGCTCGCGTTGGGAAGCGTCGGCTTGCGCTCAAATGGTTGGTCCGGCTCGCTTGTGTTGACTTTGGCCACCGAATACAATAATGCTGACAATGATACCAGCAAAGATCATTAATCCCGCTCTTGATTAAGGAGATTTGGATGGAGCAGAGGTGATTCCGTCAGTCTGATAAATGTCTCTGAGAGCTCATTCCGTGCTTTTCCCTTGGAATTCTGAATTCCTCTTTTGTTTCAGGCACATCTTATTTAAACGGCGAAGCAGCTGTCTGGGCCGTGTTAAGACAGCTTTATTCATAAGTACAGCCCATAATAGACCCCCTAAATTCTGTCCATTTTGTCACAGATCGTTTGTCATGCAGTGAGTGGGTGAGGATTAGAAATATCCCTGCGCGCATTCCGTGACATTAGCCAAATGGATAATGAACGATTAAATTTTCATTATTCTTCAACACTCTAAATAATGTTCGGGGTCAATGAGGTTCCTATTCAGCAAACAAGGACGGCGTGTCTGATTTACGACTTCTGATGATCAGGAAGCGGCAACGGGAAAACTCACTGCGGATGTGCAAGGGTATATTTTACAACAATATACAGCGTTATTGCTTTTTTATAGTTTGTCATTGGAAAAAAACTGCATAATGCTGTAAATGTTGTAAACCAAAAAACTGTATCATGCTGTAAATCGGAAATATGGTAAGGAATCGAAAATGTGTTTTTTACAGCAAATTACTGTTTGTGAGATTTTTATATATATATATATATATATATATATATATATATATATATATATATATATATATATACAAATGATCAGGATTAACTTGTTAACTTAATTGTTGCTCTATAAATAAAATTAACAGTATTATGCTGCAAATTAAAAAAATATACTGTAACGAATCACACATTTCAATTTTACATTACACTGTAAAATATTCTTGTGAAGGTTAGATTTAACAACAAAATAATGTTTTATTGCACTCGGGCAACGTCTAGTTGCTTTTTTATAATTCATCATAAGAAACTTGCAAACTGGAGTATTGTGCTGTAAACAAAAAAGCAGTATTATGCTATAAATTGAAAATATTGTGTTAAAAAATCCAAAATGTACACATCTGTTTTTTACAGTAGACATTGTGATTTACTGTTACTGTTATTGCATATTATCCAGAGAAACTTGCTCACTTTAGTATTGTGCTAAAAATAATAACAGTATTATGCTGTAAAGGTAAACATAACCCAGTAAGGAATTAAAATTTTAAAGACTGTGTAAAACTTCCTTGTAAATGTTTTTTCATTAAACTGTTATTTTTTGTTATTTTGTTAAAATGCATAATGGGAAGACTTGATAATTTGAGTGAGGTACTTGTAAATAAAAAAGATAAGCAGTATCATGTTGTAAATCGAGAAGAAAGCAGTATAAAATCATAATTTTACAGTAACACTGATGGAAACCACAGCTGCTATTACCGTAGATTACTGCTTTGTAACAGGCTTTTTTACCGCAATTATGGTTGAAAATCACAGACAAAAAAGGTAGATTACCGCTTTCTACAAGGGAGATTTAAACAATGAGCAATCCAACATTTCTTATCCATCTGCTTGGAATTTAGTCTTTTTACAACAAAATATCAAACATATAGATAACTCTAAACAGCTGTGTATATTTTTCCGGTTCAGCCATTCATCATTAGGTGGGACTATCGTGCGGCGTTTGCCCAGCATGCAACACTCACTCTTTGTTTGCGGTTTTGATCCATCCCAAGTACTTGGATACACAAGTTGGCCTGTTTTTAAGCCAGAGATTACAAAGATAATGGATTTTTAAGCAGAATTTGATAAATCGATTCACGCGTGGAACTTTTCCGCATGCACGCTTCTCCGTTCGCCGCTGGATTGCGTATTTGGAGCGTAGTGGTAATGAGATCATTTGGTTTGGCTAAAAACAAACTTTACAAGCACAAGACCGTCATTTATTATACAAGGGCCGTGCGATTAAACACAGCACCTGGGGAACAGAAGGCTGTAAAATGCCGGGCGCTTCGGCTTCACTGGTGCGAATGAGGTAAAAAAAACGCCATGCTTTATAATTACTGCATGTAGTTTGCATACATTAAATATATACTGTTTCCTTAATGCAACTTTTTAAACGAGATGTTAAGCTCAAACGCACTTCCTGGGTTTATTGCGTCTTCGTCCACGAGGTCGTGAGAATTCTCCCGGCGCTTTATTTCAATTCAATTCTTCCACTTGTGGTGCAAAACGGAAGCCGTGTCTCAGACTCCATGGCTGATCAATTCTCAGTGGTGTTAAAAGGCTGGACGATTTTGGCTCTAAAAGTTTAATGGGCTTTGGTCTGCTTCATGCATTGGAAACAGACTGACTTGCTTTTGAAGAGATCGGATAAGGATCTAGAGCTCACAGTGGCTCTCTGATATCTAATTCACGGCGTGAGCGTTGCTTTCAGTGGCGTGAAAATAAAACACAATTAGCTTTCACGTTATTTATCAAAATCGATGGCTAGTTCACAGATTGACTGGGATTATGTAGCAATTAATCTACTGTAAATATAAACGCAGGTTTTTTTTGGTGATTTGATGTGATATCTGATCGGCCTTTATTTGCTAAAATATTCATGAGTGGAACATGACCTCAGTTATTATCTAGCAGCATCTAAACAGGTCGTTTATTCATTGGTTGATATTGTTTTACTGGATGATGGAAATGTGATTTCTTGAAGTCTTTTTGGACAAAATGATCCTCACGTCACAGTAGCGTCTTTTAGTTAGCAAGCAAGGCTAACTTTTTTTTTAAAAGCTATTAAACATAATGTGAATGTCTTTGTGAGAATTGTCTAGATATTAGTTATTATTTTGTACTTTGTATTAATTTGTATTGTATCATTTTGGATAATTTGTTTTATTTTTAAGCTATTCCAACCCTAACACTAACTTTAATACAAAATTTAAATACAACAGCAAGTTTGATTGTCATGTTTACATCGCTTGCCACCATGCCATGAACTCCATTACCCAGAATCCCTCATGTCTCATATAATTTTTTTGGTCACTTGTGTCATTGTTTTCATCAATCAATATAATTAGTTTATTTATACTCACATGTTTGTGACATTTACACTATATACAATCGCTTTCTATAGGCTCTCTGTGCTGAATTCATTTTTTTCTACTATATACTTCTTATGATGAATTAAAGATGGGACACACCCTGAATTGCTGGCTAACCTATCACAGAGCGAGACACACAGACACACACATTCACACTCTCATTGACACCTACAGGCAGTTTTCAGAACTCCAGTTGTCCTGAACAAACCTCTTTGGATTGTGGAAATAATCCACCGAAAGCATGTGCACAACATGAAAAGAGGGAAAGACGCAAATGGGGCAAAATGGTATTTGTCACCACAATATAACAATAATTTCTTCACAAAACGAATTATACTTTTTTTTTTTACCTACTTAAGATGATCTGGGGCCATCTTGTTGTATTTTGTAGAACATAAAAGTCAACGCTTTGTTTAGCAACAGGCTTCACAGTTATTGTTTTTCTCTACGTATTAGAACAGAGAATGGAAAGAAACATCACACATTTTGATTTCCACTCCATTAATAAAGCAATCTACTGTGTTAATATTTTCTCTCAACTGCAATTAACTCTGAATTACCATCTGACCTTGACCGTGTGACCCGTCAGGCTTGGGAAATTCAATGTAAAACTGTTGCCGATTACGTGCTGTTGAAGGTCGTCACAAGCCGAGGTTTTATTGATGTTCATACAAATGCAGAAAAACTGTCAAGCCAATTTTGCTTTGTCAGTGCGATTATTTGTGGAAAAAAAAGCAAATATTCCATGTAAAATGTTCTTGTGTGCGAAAATCTGTATTTTTGTAATGTGTTTGTTGTCAAAAATGAGGGATAACTAGGAACATTCTAGAAAATGATCCAACTTGAGAATCAATAACGTATTGTTGAATGTCCTGAATCTTTACCAAAGATAGTTCAGATGTTTGTTTTTTTTTTAAAGCCACTTTTATTTTGGAGTCAAAAAGAGGTGGAGTCAATCCCATCAACTCTGAAGGTGGGACACACCCTCAACTGGTCAACCAATCACAGAGCGTGAAACACATTTTCACACTTGTGGACAATTTTCTGTGGGAGAAAATCGGAGACCCAGAAGAAACACAAGCACCAAGAGAACATGCAAATTCCACACAGAAAGACCTCGATTGGGACACAAACTTGAGTTTCGCAACCCACTTTGTCTCTCTAACAAAAACAGCATTTCAATTAATGGATGTCTCGGAAGATTTCTGCCCAAATTAAAGTGCGATACACCTATTCCGTGCTGCTTCACGAGGACGATTGAGCTGTTGCTGCTTGTAAATCGCCAGCACACCTTCTTGGTGATGAATTGTAATAAATTCAGATATGGATCTTGAGTATATTGCTTTCGATTTTTGCCTCAAACGCTTGCACTTGAGCCACCGTTGTGCCTTTTTCTCTTGCTTTACTGGAAGAACGTCTACATAATTTGTCTGGGAAAAAGTCATTTGGAGTTTTAGCCTTTGTCGAAATGATTTTTTTAAACATGTTTCGAAGGAGAGACAAGTGATTTAATTTGGCTCAAGTTATGTATTTAATGTATGGATCTTGTTTTTTTTTTTGTTTTTTTTTTTTATAAACGCACCTAAATGTCAAAACGAGCATGAACACGTCTCGAGAAAATCTCAAAAAAATTATTTTTTAGGCCTTCCACCAAATGTGTTGTCATATTTTGAATATTAGTCTCTCCATTTTTACATTTTCGCCCATTTAATTTTGCATTTACAGTCTTTGAACTAACCTCAAGCTCTTCCCGGGATTCGAACCCACGACTTGTGAAGCCAAAATCCGTTTGTCCCTTTTTGACCAATTATATTTTGGTCAAAAGCTGAATTTTTCCATTCAGAAGGGTTGGAGCGACATGATGGTGGCTAACTGATGACAGCAGTTGCTTTTCGCCTGAACCTTGTGTTTCCCTCTGATGTTCTTGTGAATGTTTGATGCGATGCTCTCGCTGGGTTTCCCTCAGGTCGTACTGAACACGCAGGATCCAGACTTGGCAGCGATGGCAGAGAAAGCCATTGGGAGATGAAAGGAATGAGATATTGATGCTTGTTTCGGTGTGTGTTGTGTACGGGAAGAGATGAGCCAAGTTTCCAAGAGAATTTGTTAGCAAACGCACCCTTTATGTAGGAATTAGTGAAATAGTGGTGGTCATTGTTCTTCTTCTATGGCAGAGAGTCGGTACTTGAAAAATTCCTCACGTGGTGATGTACTTCTGAATGGATCCATGAAGGAAGGAGCTACTTTTTGTGGGTAAAGGGAATTCGACTTGTGTACAGAAGGTTGCAGGTTCAAATCCCACTCTGGCTGGTTTCACTGCTCCGGGTTTGTGTGCGTTCACTTGACTGGATGGTTACTTTAAACTTGAAATCACTTGAGTCTTTTGTATTTTACTCATTTTAATAGTAATAATAATAATAATAATAATAATAATAATAATAATACATATACAATAAAAGTAATAATACATTTTTTATTTATTTTTTATTTTATTGTATTTTTAACTTTTTTTCCACTTGTTACTTTGTCTTTGTTTGTATTCATATTTTTTATTTTTTTCTTAATTTATTCTTTATTTGTAATGTGTAATCTTATTTTCTACTTCTTATATGTAATCTTGTTTCTGTATTCTGTATTTTCTTCTGTATTATTTTGTTATCTTTTTTATTGTACCTCGTATGCACCTCCCCACCCCCACCCCCATCCCATTTTTTAAACGCTGGACGATTGGAAAAATATGTGACAATTAAAATCTGAATTCGAATTTTAAAATGCGTCATTTTGATTGTGACCAGCATGTTGACAATATGTATTATTATTATTATTTTTTTTTTTTGCTTTTTCCAGGTAGCGATTCCGCCATAAGGAAACCTGTTATGCAAAGCTGGTTTCTTTTTCAGCTCTTTGTTTTTTCTGCTATTTCTTTAATGTGACTTGTGCTTTGAATAGCTATGTCTATATATGCCATTAGCCATTAGCGTCATTAATATGTGTTGGAGTATTATAATTGCGCACTTTCGGTCCAATTTAACCTTCTTAATAATGTCAGACAATGAAATATGATTAGGCTGAAACTTCATGAATCACCACTTAGAGGAAATGTATTGTTTGTGGTACATTACGAAGCCAATCATTAGGCGCAGCACAAAGGAATTAAGTTAACAGACGCAGGAAATATGACGGTCTGTTTAATGATCTGTTTGCAAACTAGAAGCTGGAAAGTTCCTAATGTGGTTTGGTTTTAGAAAAGTGCCTTGAAAATGAAAAATGAGTTCATTATTGAAATACCTCACGCTGTTCCTGTGAAATATTCATTCCCAAATTTGCACAAAAATTCAGGAAAAAAATCATGAAAAAGATCAACAGGGAATTTATAAAACTTCATGAAAAAATTTATGATCACTGTGCACCTGTTGCTGAATGTAAAATGTAAATTATTAAAAGAAAATAACTAAAAAAGAAATGTCTGTATTGAGTACATTTATTTTTTTTTATAATTTTGTTTTTACCAAAGTATATTAAGTATTTTATTTTTAATTTTATTACTTCAATTGCTTATGCTTAAATTTTCAACATGTTTTATGGATGAGATGTTTATGACCCAATTTCTATTTTTGTTATTTCTGTTTTGTAATTTGTAAGTTTTAGGTAAGTGTTACATTCATGGATTGGTACATGGACTACATTTCCCATGATCCTTTGCTCCCGTCTGTGTAATCATTAGTTTGATTGTTTACACCTGTTCCTCATCTGTCTGCCTACTTAAGTCTGCACCTGTGCCATTGTTCTTGGTCTGTCTTTAAAGTTGCACATCTTACTCAGTTTCTGTGTGAGTACCTGTATGTATTTTGTCCCTAAAGTATTATTATAATATTATTTTATATTTTAATATTAACAGTAAGATTAATATTTTTTAGCAATCTTAAAATGCAGTGCAATACCCTTTATTTCTTTTTATCTGTTTGTTTAGTGTTATTTTATAAAAAAAATAATGGTCATTACTATATTGCTTCAATCACTTAAGCTTAAATTGGTCACCTGTTTTATTGATGAGAAAATGTTTATGACTTTCTATTTGAGCAATTTCTGTTTCGGCTGTTTAGGTAATTGTTTTACTACTGTTTACTACCGTACAACTTCATTTCCAACTTTATTTAAATACGGAAAAATGGGCACCTATATTTACGCACATATTTGAAATCAGCGATTATATAATTATTTTATTGCTTCAATCACCTAACCTTAAATAGTCAACCTGTTTTATTGTTGAGTTAATGTTTGTATCCTAATTTCTATTTGACCGATTTCTGTTTTCGTTATAGATTATTATTCTTTTTAATCAATCTTACATTTCACATTGCACGTTGGGTTTAAAGATCTTGTAAAGATCTGCTTTGGCATCAACTGTTGTCAAGTTGTTTTTATAACCTTTTAACAACCATAAAGGGCAAGTTTTTTTAGCTGGACTAGCATGGGTTGAGTATACAATGGAAAAGAATGGTTCTACATAAATCTATGATCTGTATCTAAGGGACGACTATGAAAGAACAGCCACATTATATCAAACAGCCCATCCAGATGTTCTCAAGGTCAGGCGTTTGCATACAAGAGGCTACGTTCTGGGGAGATGCTGCATAATAGCGTAGAGTTTTGGTAAAGCGCTCATCTGCGGAGGTGGTTCACACGCTGTAATTGATTTAGAGCCTGAAAAAGCTGAGTCCTGGTCTGTTCTTCTGCTGTGTGGAGGATTTATGCAACGGCACAGAACCTGGAGCCTTACATTGCCAGATTGATCCAACAAGATATCAGATGAGATATCAAGCGGATTCAGGAGAGTCTCTAACTTGATATATCGTGTGTATTCCATTTGTCAAATGTGTGCGAGGTGCATCAGTAAGAACCGCTGAAGACCCCCGTGGACCCTCCAGGATTGAGACCAGCTCTGTGAATAATTGAAATTGCGGAACATTGAGACCACATAACTTTTTCATTAGGTGTAATGAAAAAAATTAACGTGTTTAGTAGGGCTGTCAAACTTAATGCGTTGACGCATGCAATTTAGTTTTAGATGCTCAATCACGTCAATTTAGTTTTAAGATTATTTAAAATTAAAATTATTTTAAACTTAATCGCGATTAATTTGGTCAGGGAAGTGCGATTCATTCGGTAAAAAAATCAATAGTTTGACAGCTGTAGTGTATAAGGTGCAACAGCCACAAATTCCTTATTTTTATATTGTTTCCTTTGTTCAAATCTTTAGGTTTTTTGTAGTATGTATATTCCAATATTAGTAGTATATTATAGTGTAGTATTACATTTACTACACTTACATTATATTATAGTGTAGTCCATTATTAGTGTAGTATATTATATTTAAATATGGCTCGCCATATTGATAATCTCATTAACCTTTCTTTATGTTGGTTTTTGCACTTATATTCTGCTTTATTGTATTCGCATAATGTTTCTATTAATAACGCCTTTCATTGCATCTATACTGTCTTTTCATTTTATCGCTGCCATTTCACTATAACAACCCTATTCTGGATTAAATCAGGTTCATCGTAAAGTTAATTAAAGTTAAACTTTTTTTTATCCTTTCTAAAATCACAACACATTGAACTGCATTTGAACAGCATCGCAATTGACTTCCAACAACAATTATGCTGAACACTCTCCTTTATACATATTTTTTTTATCGTGAATCAGCTTCATTTACCATAAATCGAGGCGCGATGATGTTGTTCTGCTCATAGACGGCTTGCTTGCTCTTATAACCAGACGTCACTTAAAAGAAGACGCAGTGTTAAGTGTTTACAACCTTCTGGAATGTGCAAGCGTTCCATCCGTCACGGTTCTCATACAGATGCGCTTCTGTTCAAGAAAGGAAAACGGTGAATTGAAACCGCACAGAAGGAGAGCTCTCCGGAGGATTATACAACCATATCTCCCTAATCAGCTGAAAAGAGTTGAATATGGTTTGATCTATGAAAGAATCATCTGGGCACGAGGCCCATTTGCACACCACTGATCACCTTATAATCCTTTTATCTGAGTTTAGAATAGTTCAGAGGAATTTAACGACTGTATTTCTTCGGCTGGCTGTCTGCACCTCATATGAGTTGTAAATCAGAATAGCTAATTTATGCAAATTGATGTGTTCAAGAAATATCCTCTATGGAAATATTTGGTAAATGATGTATTTAAAGAGTGCATTAAATATAGTATAAAGATATTGCTGTAATATAAATATACTGTAAATATAGCTGTAAAATTATTTTTTTTAATGACATGAAGCAAGAAATGCTACAATAATTTAGCTAATTTCTAAGCCTGACGTGTCCGTGTCTCAATCACAAAAAATGCTATATGGTTGCAGCAGGGTTTTTTTTTTTTTTGTTAGAATGCCTTTATCTATTGGAATAAAATGGTCGTATAACCAACATCTATATGTACAATGCAATAAAGTTTAATATCACTTTTGAAAAGATTAATATGGGTAATTAATAGAACTCTACGTAGAACTACTATGGAATAGTTGAACACTAAACAAATATAAATGGTATCAGTGTGCTTTTCATTTTCCATCAAGAGCAAAAATAAACATTTTGAAACAAACAAAACCATGTATTCTGAAGTATGCTTTTTATTAATAATAAAGTAATGAGCTTTATTAATAAAAATAAATTGTTATTTTTTATGATAGTTTATGTTTTTTAAAGAAAAGTTTATTATTTAATGTTTCCATATTTTCACACGTTTCAGCTGTTTTCCATATTCTATTTTTAATGTTTTATAAATAGTATGCTGCTTAAGTGAAAGTGCACTAAAGCTAATTAAGAATATTGATTGCAATTGACATTTGCTTCACTATGATTACAAAAATGTTTTATGTGTTTTTGTTTTTGACGGTTATGCAACATATTGCAAGTCAAACATTGCTTTTGAAGTCAGATTTCACATAATACATGTAAAAATATATACTGTATATTATTTTAATAGGTAAAATTTGACATGAATTCTCAACATGTGAAAAAAATATATACGTGAAAAATCAATTATGATATTTCAACAGATTTTGTCTGCTTGCAAACAGTTTCCATGAACAACATAGAACAACTAATATAGGAGTGAAATGTACAGATCATGCACACAGATTTGTCGTTGTCCGTTGAAAGGTCATTTTGAGCTCCGCTTCTTTCTTCTCCTGTAATTGGAAACATATGAACGAAATAAATCAAAGACAATTCCGTGTCTAATTTGGTTGCAGATGCGGCTCCGTGACAGTTCCTCAATTTGTTTAGTATCCACATGCAGGAACATACGTGTATCTGAGCCGTTGATCTACCACAGGAGCAGAGGAAACCTTGTTTGTTTCAATGTAGTGCGTAAAGCAAAGTCATCTATCAAGCCCACTGACAGGAAGAAATAAGGTCCGCATCACCAAGATCCCCTCGAGCTTCCTCTTCCCCCCCGGGGCAACAAGTGAAGTGATGAAAACTATTGTCTTTTATTGCAATGAAGAGATGTACTTGATTTTTCTGATGGTCAGGGTCATCTTTGGACTTTGTAGGTGAAATAGAAATCCTGATGGTCTTGTTCTCCTTTACCTTGACTGCTCCTCAAATGAATGTTTTAAGCGATACAGGCTTCAGTTTTTTGGACAGTTGAGGTCTGTGGGTTGCACTTTCCGTAGAATGGTGATAGGTTCAAATTCTGGATCAGGTACCAGAAGTGAAAGGCTCTTGAGCAAGACACGGAACCCAATCCGACAAATGAGTCCAGCGGTGGAGAGTTAGACCTGCCACCCTGCCCGGTCTGAGGGCTTCCATCACTGAGTGTCCTTGGCAAGATCATTCCAGCAAAGTCTGAGCAAGACACTGGCCAAACAGGTTTGTGTGTATGTGTAACTTCATTGCTAAATGGAATTTCAGTCACTGTGCCGTACAACTTAGTCACTTTAAGTCGGTTGGACACTTTAGACATTAAACATCTTCACTTTACTGAAGTGGACACTTTTACATAGTCTCTTTTTTGTGTTATTTTGTATTGTATTTGTATTTTTGTACTCGTTTTATTGTATTTTTATCATTTTTCATCTCCATAGTTTTTTCCTTGTTTTTATTCTCATTTACTTTTTTTGTATTTCATTAAAAATCAAGTCTTATATATTTTTTTGTATTAATTTCTCGCACGCATCCACCCCGCCCCCGTGTTTAAATGCTGGACGATTGTAAAATAGATATTTCATTGCATGTTGAACCATGTATAATGTGTATATGACAATTAATATTTGAATTTGAAAATCAATCACTTTACTTTCTTGGAATACCGGAGATTTTTGCTGTTCTGTACTGACTTAACTTGTGTCTATTCATAAAGTTTTTTTTTTTTCTTTTTTTTTTTTTTTCAGCAAAAAAAACAATTTTTTGCAAACTGATTCTCCATGTTGATAAATTGCCAACGTAAACCCAGCATTACAACAAATCCTTCTTATTCTGTGGCTACATACATTTTGTCTGAATTAGTAGCACTCCTTGTCTAACTTGTGTTGTAAAATGTGCCAAAGAAGTGGAACTGATAATTCACATTCTCGTGATTTAGCTCATAAATAGCATCCAGTACCTTCAGCATCCTGCAGATGGCGATAATGTCTCATTCGCGCATGAAAGTATCGCGGTAGAAAAAGGTAGCGGTAAGTGTCCAATCAAATGTATTGGAGTAAAGAGTACAATCAATCAAAAATGTTGTCAAGTAGAGAGTAAAAGATGCTCATATTTTTAATACTCGATACAAGTACAAAGTAGCCCAAAAATACTTGAGTACAGTAACCAAGTCCATTTACTCAAGTACTTTACACTGCTGGGAACAGACAGGTTGAGCTCTTGTACGCAAGCTGGTCTTCTAAGAGGTAACTGACCTTGCCACTTTCACTCTTCTGTTATTCTAAGGTGCGGGTGAAGAACTGTGGCCATTATTGGTGCGGCCCAGAGTGCACTGGGGCAAATTCCCCGGGACAGCTGTGGATGATGCTCCACTCCAAGTCGGAGCTGTCATTATAAATAATCTCAAAATTGGCCTGCACCTGTCACAGCTCACTGAATGCAAAACTTCCTAGAGGGATAATGATACCCTTGGATACAGATAAATGTGCCACGCGTAATCACAGGCTCACGGATGCTCTGGGGCTCACGGGTTTATTCTGGGAGGCAAGAGAAAACCCAACGAGGAAGAACTGTGACAGAAGGCAGGTACAAATCTCGGATTCGTTTCTGCTGGCGCTGCTGAGGGCCAGACCCCGGCCGTGGAGAAGTTAGAGTCAGACAGACATGTGCTACGCATTTAGAGAGAAGAGATGATGAAAAATGCATGGTGGAGGTAAAACACGGCCATTCAACCTGCCTATTTGCTTGACATCAGAGCCGACCAGCCAGAGGTCGACCTGTTCAGGTTTTGTCTCCTGTTGACTCAACCCTCTCATCTTCTCAATGATTCTGATGCGAAAGATCCCTACGCTGTTCCAACAGCTTTATCCCGAGCCTTGGCCCCAGACGCGCCTAAGAAGAATTATGGCAGGCGGGCAGGCTGGATGGCATTAATATTTGATTCCTCACTTTTATCTCATTCCCGCAATGTGAGAGGTGTTACTTTAGGGCTTTGGATCCAGACGTGAGAGAGAAGCTACTGTGCCTTGCTAAGCCTTGAGCTGAGAGCAGAGTTGAAAGACCACTGTGGAAATGGAGGATGCAATCAATACTATCTTCACTTCTTCCATGACCCCGCTGAAGACTTTCTTTACTTTTTATTTTTTTTTTTGCAGGTTGTGTCTGTTTTATTAGGTTTAGGTCAAGACCCATGTTTTGCAACTTTCTTGATCTGGAAGACAAATTATGTTGTGGGCATGGACGATATTTAAACAAGCCGTAGATGTTCTGTACGTTCTGCTTCAGACTTAAACCTTCTGAGAAACGACTCGCTGGTTAAAAATGATCCATTCATCAAATCTTGAATTGCTTAGCCTTGTAACCCAGCCATAAATCACTGTTAAACGCTTCCAAAACATTGATTATAATACAGTATATAGGGTGATAAATTTGTCATGTCTTCTTAGCATCCGAGTTTGCATCCGAGTTGTTCCCTTGATAGATTTCTTGACTTTCACAAAGGAAAAAATATATAATGCCCTAGATAATCATTTGAGCTTTTCAACCTTGTGACCTGTCAAGATTAAGATCGCACTGAATTATTAATTTTCCCTTTTTTAGACAGTCGAGTGCTGAGACATCTTGAATGCCAGTCGTGATGATGGAATTGCCGCGTGTGCTGTGCCAACTGTTGAGTCGTTCTCATTATGATCTGATAAGAATCGCTTCAGAGATCTGACAGACACTTTAGAGACATGATGGGTTTTACAGTAGCATAATGGTTTTGACTTTTCTACAGCGGATGTGTGTTGGCGAGCAGAATGTTTGCTCGTCAATTGCATGTTTCGTCTGCTTTGCTTCAGTGAAGTGGTTATTATAAATCTGTTCCTTATCAGTTTTAGTCTATGTTGACACTTGAAAAAACAGTTGACTAATTTTGCCATAAATTGGTTGTGTGTTAGATATTAAAAGACTAACTTTTTTAACCACAGCGAAATTTCATAACAGTATAGCTAGCAGGAAAACTCTTAATGTCTGAGCTAGCATAAAAATAGAAGTCTTAACTGTAAGAACACAAGTTGATTCAGATGTTCAGATGACACAATATTTCAGATGTTTTTTATTATTATTGTTTTATTATTTATTTAGTAGATGTTACTATCAGAGCAACACCAGTTTAATTCCAGAAAGATTCCTGCCAGTTAGTCTCTTTACCAATTCAACTCACATACACAGAGTACTGTGATCTAATTAAACATTTCAGCATTTAACTTATAAAATGAGATTAATTTAATGCAGTGCTGATGGAGACTGGTGGTTAAAACAAAAGGTCTTTGGCATGTCACATCAGTCTAAATGGACTTCTACCAACATTGGAAGTCGCTGCGGAATAAAACAGACAAGTGCATTCAATGGTGAATTCCTATCACAATCACAATGTAACAAGTAACAAAAAGTGTCCATTAAAATGTAGTGGAGTAATAAGTACAAAAATTTTGTCAAGTAGAGAGTAACATATCCTTATTATGTTTATACTCGGTTAGGTTATTTACTCTTTTTCACAAAGTAACAAAGTCCACTTACTTAAGTACTTTACAACACTGCCCAGAACACAAAATAATGCGATACTAAATCTGTTTGAGGAAGCCGCCTGGTTCCGCAGTCCGTCTGTAGCACTGCAGGCCGAGGCATCAAATGGGAAGACCTTACTCTGTTTTTTTTTTTTCTTTTCTTTTTTTTATCCCACTGGCAGATTTCAATCTCCACCTTCTCTTGGTGCTCGAAAACCCTTGAGCTTGTGATTCTTTTGAGTTCTCATTTGTGTGAAAGCCCAGTGTGGGGAAAGAAAAAGGCTTCCGGAGAGTATAAAACACACTGGAAGAATATACCGTAATTACGTAAATATGAGCCGCCCTCTGATTTTTCAGGGGATAAACATAAATATATATATATATATTTTTTTTTTTTTTAATTAATATTTCTGGTTCGATTTCTGGACGTATAACAACCATATTCTCCTAAAAATACTATTCTTTATTTAACAAAACTAACTCGTGACTCGTATCATTTTGGTATCATTTTACCTGAATAATAGATAACAAAAAGTTGATTCTAGTGCTCAGAACTTAATTTCCCAAGATTCTTTGCTCTGCAGTCAGACTCCACACATGAGCAGAGCAATTGTTTCAAGCTCAGGCCAGTTTCAAGCCGTGTGGATTGAAAGGAAGGATTCTTATCCCCTGTGCAGCGACCAAGCGTTTTGATTGTGTTTGTTTCTTTATTTCTGTTATTGAGCCTATAAAAACTTATAATGTATGCATGTCTGCCTAAGAAACATTCTTTAACATTACAGTATATAGACGCACACACGCGCAACGCTGCATAATTAGACATTTGTGATTGTTCCTGATTTGAAATACAGAAAAATGGGGGCTTATATTTAGGCGCATATTTGAAATCTGGCATTATAAGCACCCCCATGTTTTTGAGCGTTGAAAATTAGAGAAAAAAAAGTTGTGGTTATATTCGTGTAAATACGGTAATTATAATTTTATGAGGTTTTGTTTTAAATTGTTTACTCTCTAAGATGAAAAACATGTGACTTTGGCAAGCACACATACATTTAATTATACATCGTTGTGCCTTTTTTGCACAGTTTGCGAGTCAAATAGTGGATTATGCAACAGAGTTTAAATCATCATCTTTGCTCCACTAATGGCTGCATTGTGTTCATCCTATTTCACCTACAATGCCCTCTTCTATTTAACTTATATTAACTATGTCCATACATCAAACCCGCAAAATGAAGTCTTGCTCACATTGTGATCCAGAAATACAGGATGCTCTCGGGAAAATGTCAGCGTCTGCCTCAAATGTCACCATTATTATGTGTCACAATTAAACCGTTTTTATGAGATCCAAGTGATCACATTTGTGCTAATGCTGTGACATCAGCATCTTTAGGACGCACGGGATTGGTTGGGAACTTCTTAATCTGCTTTAAATGTCAAGAGTCTGTCTTTACATGCTGCCCTTGAGTAAACCAAAGGCACGTAAACAATCAGAAACGCTCTTTAAAAATACAACACATGGACTCCGAGATGAACAAATCTTTAAAAGAAATTAGCAGAGTTTTTGAAAACATTGTCTTTTTTTTAAAGAATTAAACAATTTTGCATATTGAAAATATACGTACAACGTGCACAACAAAACACATAGTCTCAAAAACAACAAATACTTAAAAGAAAATAATTAGCAAAGTTTTTGATAAAATGGCATTTCTTTAGAGAATGAAACAATTTTGTGTTTTGAAAATGAAAAAAGTGAATAACATTAAAAAAAAAATAAAAGAAAGGCAATAGCAGAATTTCTGATAAAATTTTCATTTTTTTAAGAGTGAAACGATTTTGTACAGTATTTCGAAAATATACAACGTGCACTATAAAATAAAAATGTAATACCCAATTTAAAACACAACGCATGGACTCAAAATGGACTCCGAGTCAAAAGAACAAATCTTTAAAAAAAATATGCAGAAGTTCTGATAAAATTAGTAAAAAGAGAAATAAAAAGAGTTTTGCATTTCGGATATGCGCTAAACAATGTGCACTAAAATTCCATTAGAGTGGCACTATAAACTAACAATCCTTATGATTTAAACCCGGAGCAGTGGGCAGTTTTTAGTGTCTAGTAGTTACTGGGATTCGAACTTACAATACTGCCACAGTTGGCCATTATTATTGGGATCTATTCCCACTTTGTAATAAAGACCATTAAAAACAGAATGCTATTATAGTCCACAGACCCCCAGGCCCCTATAGAATATATAATCGTGATATAATCATTGATATATCATTGATATAAATTGCTAAATTATTATTATTATAATAATTTGAGTTTGATTGAGACTGACCTTTTGTTCTCTATCTTTTTTGTTTTACCATTTTTGAAACAAGGAGATATTACATTTAGTTTCTGTATTAGAAAGTAGGAGGTTTTCCACATTTCTTAGCTTTTTTTTTGGGTTTTTTTTTAGCCGTAATTCATTATGAGTAAAATACTCAAGTTCTTAAAATTTTGATATTTTGTTATTTTGACTCGTCTCTTTAATAGAGGTGACTTTTTACTTATATTGGAGTAACTTATACACAATACAATTTTACTTAAGTATGGCTGCCATCCTGCTCACAGGGCATGTGGTGGTCAGTGTCTAGTAGTTACTGGGATTTGAACCTATAATAATGCCACAGTTGGCGATTATTATTGGAATCTATTCCCACTTTGTAATAAGGACCATTAAAAACAGAATGCTATTATAGTCCACAGACCCCTATAGAATATATAATCTTGACCGAAGAAGATAAGTTCAGCCAGACAATTGCGCCGTCCGCTAACCCCGTTTCATTAGTGCGCTCTGCCAGCAATTTTAATCGATTAACATCAAGCGTTTGCCGTGCGAGTGGCCGGATTCCAGGCAAAATGGATGTTTATTTGTTAAGACAGCCTCTCTGTTGCAATTTCACTGAGAGTCTTGATAATGTTTAAGCGGGGTCTTATCTCAGCTCCGAGCCCTTCAGCTTAACTATGCAAGATATGTGAGCTTCTTCCAAATCCAGATCTTGGCATTTTGCAATCAAGCCCTGAGAGGAGTAAGAGTCTGTGCAGGATCCCTGATCAACAGTCCCGATAGTGCAATTATCAGGAATTAACCTTCCAGACATTCACAGAGTCGCTGCCGAAATTCTCAAGTTCTGCCCTTTAAAGCCAAACTCTGTGTGTATATATATATATATATATATATATATATATATAGATATATATATATATATGTGTGTGTGTGTGTGTGTGTGTGTGTGTGTGTGTGTGTGTTATATGTCCATGCAGTCAGAGGTATAAAGTACTTGAGTAAATGTACTTCATTTCTTTACTTAAGTATGTTTTTGGCTACTTCGTACTTGTACTAAATATAAAAAATAGAAGCGACTTTTACTCTACTCCTCTATATTTCTGATTGAGTAACTAACTTTGGGCATCTTTTCACCCCGCTACATTTGAATTGACACTTACCATTACTCGTTACATCTTGATTGTGCGCGACCATAATCGATTTTTACCGTGGTTAATTTCTTGGGCAAACAAGGTGATTTTGTCAACTGTAGTCTGCTGAAGGTAATGGAAGCTAACTGAGACTTAGAACGTGAATTAGAGATCTTCAGATCTTCTACAGATCTTTAGCGACTTTACAATGGTGTTTTAAAGTTACCAAGCCTTACATGGCAAAAAATACTGTGACATATTTTAGCTTAATTATTTTGGTGCAATGTGAATAAATGTAATGTCTATTGTAGGCAATGACAATAGCCTGAGGTCACTGAGAATCACATCAAAGTCAGCTCGGAATTCATTTTTGAAACATGGAGGTGTTAAATTTCGTTTTTGTATTAGAAAGTAAAACCTCATGAATAGAGGTTTTTCACATTTCATTTTTTTTTTTTTTTAGCCTTAATTCAGGATGAATAAAATACTCAAGTTCTTATAAATTTGATACTTTGCTACTTAGACTCAAGTCTTTTTTATATTGGTGACTTTTTACTTGTATTGGAGTAACTTATGCAGTATGTAATCGTACTTTTACTTGTGTATGGCTGTCTGGTACTCTTTACACTTTGCATGCAGTAGACCAGAGTTTGGGCATCTGGGTTGATAAAAGCAGAGTTTCTAACTTTTAGCTTGTCGCCACATAATATTGACCACGAGAATTCTTAGAGCGTGTTTTAGCACAGTAATGCTGAATGAAACCAATATTTCCACAGGTTCCCAAACATCCAACCTTTAACTGAGATGACAAACTGAATACGCTTTTATCCTTTTCATAAAAAAAAAAATCACATTTCATTTACTTTCTCGTTTGATGATCTGAAAACCTCAGAAGTGTAAAAGCTGGGCTGCGAGGATGTACTGTGGAAAATTAAATACGGAGATTCTGTCCCTCTCTCACAAACACACACACACGCGCGCACACACACCTACACACACACTCACACACACATTCTATATCTGCATCACAAAAAAGTGGAGCCAATCAGCATCTCTGGGCTTGATGGCAAGACACACCCGAAAATTGGTGGCCAGCCAATCACAGGATGGGACAGACACTTATTCTTTGGCGATTCTTTGGTGTTTACAGAAACCCAGAGACCCAGAAGAAACCCATGCAAGTAAGAGAATATAAATAAAGTATAAAGTAAATATCCCGCATAAAGATGACGTGTTTCCGTTTATTTGTGATTGTTCCTGATTTGAAATACGGAAAAATGGGCGCATTTTTGAAATTGGCCTTTTTAAGCTTATATTCACTTAAATATGGTAGATAGCTATCAATAGAGCAATATTTATAATGCAGCTTATTTCCAATTGTAGCTTATTATGTTTTTTCTTTTTTATTATTATTTTTATTAGACGATGGTTGGTTAAATACAGAACAGTTCCATTCCATTCCAACGAGGCCAAGGGTTCAGTTTGGAAATGGTTTTAGAGTTCCTCCTCTCAGTTGGTGCTATGGGTTTCTCAATGGTCCTTGTGTGGGTTAAAAAGCACTTTGAGCTCAATTTTAAAAGCCCTTATTGGCAGATGTAAAAAAAACATCCGCAATTCTCCTTTTTTAGATTGGTGTAAAGCAAAGGCCATCGATTGCGAATTATACAAGTCCACATTTAGTGACGTTTGGCTGATTCTTACATGCATGTTCAACTATTGCAATAAAATTCCCAATTTTTAGCGCATCCATGTCCCATTTCTCCATTTAAGTTGAAATTACATATTCAAGAATCGTGTTTAAAAAAAGTCACCAAAATAATGATGGCTCTTCTGAATTCATAATAATGCCGAGTCAGCGTTCTGTAGAAGATCCAGCAGCGGCATTTTCATTTTTTTTTTTTACATTAAACTCTGACTCTGACCTACACGGCACTGTTTGTTCGGCCCAAGGGGGCCATCAGAAATCGTACTCCATATTTGTGCCGCCTTTTTGTCTCTTGTGAAGCTCTGCAGTAACTCAGACTGTACGGAGAAGGTCTGCATACATTAGATGTTTTTTTTGTTTTATTATTCCCTCTGTGGAAACGAGAGTTCAGAGCACACACTTCTAATGAACCTCATGTTTAAAGACTTGTTTGTTCACATTTTGGCCAACAAATGTTTAAACTAATGGCTTGGACTGAATAATTGCAGGGCTGATTAAATATAATTGTAAGGGGGAAAAAATATATTTAAAAAGTTGGATGGCAAATTAAAACTTTTCCTGGAGAAAATAACATAATGCAGTAAGAAAGGGCTTTTCTATTACAGAACTAATCATGTAACAGTCAGTAATAAAATAACGTTATGCACATGTAGCCGCTATATTAATTATTCTACGAGCTAACTGACCATGCTTTACTCGTCTCGCGTGTTGTCATGGCGGCCAATTAATTCAAGAAGAACTTCGAGTTCCTGGGCGAAGCATTACGCTCGGAATTTTAATTAAAGCATACATTAAAATATTTCGATAGCTTTAGTTGTGGTTTATTTAGCCTTAACTTTGTTTTTCTTTGTAATTGGTCATTAATTACCATTTTGATTGAACTCAATTTAATTTCTGTCACACTTTTTGTAATCTGCATTGGTGCAAACCAGCTTTACATTAATTGTATTCATTATTTAAATTACATGTATAAATTTTTTTTTTACAAGCTTTGTACTCCTGAGCTTTAGCTAATCTTTGAGATGGTTTTGTATCTATGTTTTTCGAGTGGCCAATCTTAAGAATGCGTTGTTGAAGTCTGATTCTGGACCAATGTGTCTTTCAGGTTAGTTGTGTAAAATCCTTGAGTAAATATACTACTTGGTTATTTTACGTAAGTATTTTTTGGGTACTTTGTACTTGTTTTGAGTATCAAAAATATAAGAAACTTTTACTTTTAACATTTTGGATTGAGTATGTGTACTCTTTACTTCACATGCCTTACATTGACTTACATAACTTACATTGTGAAGTCGCCATCTTTTTTTACAGAGGTTAATTTTTTTGGATGAACGAGGCAATATCTGAAGGTACTGGATGCTATTTATTAGCTACATCTCTACATCATGAGCTTGAACTAGTGGTTGCACTTTTTTGTTTGACTGAGACTGACTTTCTGCTATTTTTATAATTTAATACTATTAAATTATTATATATAATTTTTGCAGTAAAGTATCCGTACATTTACTTCAATCTGGTTTTCAGGTACGTACTCTTTACACCACTGGTTTAGTTTGGAGGCATTTAAATCTTGTTTGAGCGCATTTAAATGGGCTAACTTTTAATTCTAAGCCTTTAAAGATGCAAAATGCATTTATTTTCCTCTGTAGGTCAACAAAAAGACAAGATAGATACGGTAAATCTCCTACCAACAACATGCTCTTTGCCATTTGGAGTCAACAGTCTACCGTGTAAATAATTCATCTCTCATGCAGGGAAATGTGTTTTTTTCTGATTACAAAACACTGCTTTGCCTCATCAGTCCATCATTGATGAGCTGCTCAAAAGCCATTAGCATTACGAACGCAAATTTACAAATAGCCACGACAAGAGATCCATCATACACTGCGAAAACATGCAGACACGTGTGTGATCGCTCACAAATGCTAGATTTACTAGCCCGAAACAGTGAATTTTCCTACTTTTGATACTCAAACAATAATCAATATGGAGAAAATAACTCAGAAATTAACATGGAGTTTTATTGTCCCTGCCCAACATCTAGAATTACCGTTGTTATGCCTTGTTTTATTTGCAATATATTTCTGTACATTTACGAATAATGAAATAAATCAAACTGATTACATACAAATGTAAGAAGAAAGAATTAAACGCTGTCAAATACTGGATGGATAATGCATTTAAAATCTAGATTTTTCACAGCTTCTATCTTTTTTTTTGTTTTCCTTTTGTACAAATTCATAATTTGATTTATTTTGTTAGCCGGGTCTAATGAGCAGCATGGCCTCTGCTTTTTTGTGTATGTGTTTGTTCCGATATATTGGAAATACATTATTCACCGTATCTCGGCTGTAAATGGTTGAAGAGATTTCAATGCTGCCAAGGTTACGTTACTCATTAGGAAGTCATGGAGCACCTCGATGGGATTCAAACCTGCTAAATTAATTTTCCACTTTATGAACAGGAACATTGATACAATGATAAACCTTTTTTAAATAATTTATCTTTTAGTCACGAGGAAGTGAACTTTAAAATACCATTCAATGACACAGCATGAGGGCCAAAAGCTGGTGAAAGACAACAATTTGGCATCCTTCAATTCTCTGTTTTTCCATTTCTGGGTCACGAGGAGCTGGAACCAATCACAGCAGCTCAGGGCCTGAAGGCGGGGCATTGCTTGAAGTGGTGGCCAACCATTCAGACGCTCACTCAGATGGTTTCAGACTCCAGTTGAAATGTGATTTTGGACATCTTTGTGCATGCGTAAGCCAACTGTAACAAATACAGATATTCTGGATTGTCTTTAGATGTAATCTGAACACTACAGACTCTACTGAGTTGCTGATGACCTCTAGAGAGATGTGTTAGATGTTTGTCTTGTCACTCTCATCAGCATCTTCCGGGTATCCATATGAAAATAAGCAGATGTGCAGCAGAACTGTTTGTGTGTGTGTGTGTGTGTGTGTGTGTGTGTGTGTTACTCTACTTTTTTTTGCTTCTTATTGTTTTGCAAAGGTCCACTCCATTTCCATAAATGAAGATACAGATGAAAAAATACATGTTTCAACAGAGAGGTTTTTTTTATTTTTTATTTATTTTTTTGTAATGTTTGTTATTGTACATATTTATGAAACATTTATTTTGCCTTGTACTTTTACTCTGCCTTTATGTTGATTCCTTTGATCTCACTCTCAACAGTGGTTTTCCCAATTTTGTGTTATTGTATCAATATAAAAATATTATTTTTATTATATAAATACAATCATATAACGCTATAATATATAATCTTTCCTATTTAATATGTTAGTAAATGTTGTTTTGGCTGAAAATGAGAAGCTGAAACTTGTGACCTTTTGCTTTTTTCCTCCGGTTTCATTATTGAAAGACATGTCTGTATTCATGAATGTTTTACGCTTTTATTCTGGTGAAATGCTTCATGCATTTTAAAGAGTTTTTGGATTTCATTTTTGACAGCTAGGGTTTTATCAAATGACAAGAAGAGCCTGGTGCAAGACACACCCTTTCTTTCCTTCATCCTTTCTTTTCCCATTTCAACTTCCCGACATGTTTTGATAGTATCCACTATATTTTTGTGGTTCCTGCAGGTCAATAGAAGCTATAAACCCCAAATGAGTCTTCGGTCCAATATTTCAGTTTAATAACTCTCCAAGTCCACAATCTGAGCTATTGATTTTATTCAGTATAGAATCTTTAGTGTCTAAAAAGTTTTTTTGTTACAAAGTGTGATGCCATTTACGTAGATGCTGTATTCATCAGACTTAAAAAAAAAAAAAAAAAAAAATAGATACAAAATAAATATATAATTAAATGAATAAATTGCATGTTTGTCTTATAATTCAGAAAACAAGTATGTTGTAACTGTGTAAAAAGATTATAAAATAGGTGTTTACTATTGGTGTTTAAATTTTGACGTGGCTGGTAGTAACAGCATGAATTAAATGACAAAATACCTCAAATTAAAAAGCAGTGATTTATTATTAAATATTTCAAAACGAGTAGAAAATAGTAAAAAGTCAGTAGAAAATAAAAATCTAAAAACAGACAAAAATAAAAAAGACAAGCCTATGCACATGCACATGGAATATGAATATGTAATTACAGATGCTCTGCTTTCCAACACCTCATTTTTGTACCGTAAAAGTGTGTATTTGTCACGAGTCATGTGGGTATTGCAGCAACTCCGTGTTAAATCCAACGAGTACGAAAATTCTCCACCTCCAGAACTTCACAAAGTCTCAGCTGGTTTTACCTTGCACTGATGCACGTGTTCATATCATTCCAGCATGTTCAATTCACCTTGAACCCAAGAGCTTTACTTGAGAAAAATAACAACGTCTGCATTTTCTTTCTTCTAGAAGATAATGGCTAGTGAATATTCTCTAGCATGAGCGAGGACATTTTTTTTTTTTTTTTGCAATAAAATCTGCGGTGGATTTTTCTCCCACTGAATTATCTGGGCATATGCCAACACATCTGCTTGGCATCTGGTAAGAAAAACTGGCAGGCGTCTTGCAAACTCCCCGGCATAACGATCTCCAATCGGCATTCAATGCTGAGAAAACATTAAATTTTAAAGAAGCAATATTGGCTACTAGTTTCACACATGTATATTCTAGAACCACCATCTGGGATGTCCGCAAGGCAATTTCTAGTCTGCCTTTCTTCTGATTATGGGTTATACGGATGGGAGACATGGTATTTTCGTTCCTCTGTATCTGTCTAAAACATCAGTCTGATCCTTTTGCAGTGTTACAGATAGCTGTTATCAGAAGTACCAGGCTCATATTTGGTTTTGCGATTTTAATAGAATTTCTCCATCTGCCAAAGGCCGAATGAGCAAGGTTTTGATTTAAAACATGTCCACACTCCAACTCAATTCTCTGATGCTTTTTGTGTCTTCTCCGGCTGTTAAGACTTTTTCCCATCATGTCTTCTGTTACTGTTAAGCGTCAGTGACTTATTTTGTCTATTCTGACAGAGCAGTTTGGCCAGAGTTCAAAGAAATGGCAATAAAAATATTTAACTACAGTAGTAAATCTTTATTTTTCTTATTTGGCTCTAGACTTATATTTGTCTAACTTTTTGTTAGCTTTAACTTTATTACCTTTAACTTGGTTTTTATGTATTCTCTATGTTCCCTAATTAGCATTTCAATGTTGTATTTAAATATTTATTTAATATTTTCTTTCTTAGACAATTGTTGTGTATTTTGCTTTGGGTTTTTTTCATATTACAGTTTTTCTCAAATGCTAAAACACATTTCACAAATGTTCCCTGCATTTTACCCAATGTCTAAACACAACACTCACTTCTAAAGCTACATGAACACAACTACACCTTCTCACTTCAAAACTCAAACCTTCGCACCAAAATAGCAGCTCAAGCTTTCAAAACTGTAAACACAATTCACATCATTGCACACAACA
>MU204318.1:3663542-3701725 GCA_017309775.1 Paedocypris sp. Pulau Singkep | reverse complement strand
CAACTTATGTTTTAGCAAGGACAAGTGTGTTTAGAGTTATGAGAACAGAAATTGTGTTTTGTGAATTGTGTCTTCATGTGAAATGTGTTTATGGTATTGGAGAATGATGGTTAGATTTGGTAAATGTGTTTAGATGACTGGTCATTTGGTTTAGGGGATTGGCTTTTGTGTTTTAGCATTTGAGAAAAACTGTAATAATCAATATTAAATAGCCAATATAAATAGCAAATTAAAAAGTGAACATGCAATATTTATGAAATTGTTTTGTTATTAAATCTAATTATGTTTCATAAAAAACAAATAATCTTTTATTATGTAATTATTTATTTTAAATGTTATGTGTATTTCTTTTTATTCAAATTTTTTTTCTTGGACTTTTTTTGGAACAACATCTAATTCCTTGTTTGTCATGTACATACTTGGCCAATAAAGCTGATTCTGATTTGAGTTTGAACACAGATTTTCAGCTCTTTCGACACAGATTTTGGCGGCAACCAGTTGAAACGTAGAGGTCGACTGGAAAACTGTCAACAGGCTTGTTTTCTTCATGAACCCATTAAAGACCAAAGATTCAATCTCACTCGCAATGCCCCAGAATCTACAACGCTGTTGGACAAATGTTGACGCTTATTTTCAGAGTTTATTTTGAGACTTTGACGGCAAACTTTTCAGAACGCGTTTTACTTGCAAAACTCCCGAAGTCATGGAATAACGACCCAGATATTTTTTTGCCGCCTTTCTAGCGTAATCTTCCTCATTTGAATGTTTTAGAATGAGGCAGATGACATTTCGAGACCCAGCTGTGAAGTCAGAGTAAGATCAAGATCGGAAAGCAGTGCTGACTCCCTGAAAGCTGGAGCTGCACTTTGCTTGTTCAGCTCTCTGTACCAATGAGAAATGCAAATCAAAATATCACCAACGTCAAGTATTTAAATGAAATACTGTCAAAGCTAGTGCTTTAAAACCAGCTTTGTCTGTGTAAAATCTGACAGTTGTAATAGTTTAATGTGTGACGCTGGCGGAACATTTTTAAGCTAAGTAGCTATCAATGTCTTAGTCAAGTAATTTATATTCACACATACACACACACTTTTGCAATTTTATCAGAGTGTTGTCTCTCCATCCACTTACTACAGAATACGTTACCGCTGCCCCCACCCTACGCTAACCCCAACCATAAAAATAGCCACCCACACCCCTGGTGTGAAGTACTTGAGTACACTTTAGGAATTATTGTACATTTTCTAATTATACAATATGTATACATATGTATAATACAATTGATTCTAAAAAAATTAAAAACGCGTAAACAAACTGAAAACAATTCTTTAGACATTGAAACACTGAGAATAGTATTTACACTTTGAACTTGTACTTTTTTGATTGTGTGAATTTATAGGGACTGCGTGGATTTAAAAGTTGCTTGTATTTTTGATACTCAGTACAAGTACAAAGTATCCAAAAATACTAATAAGTAAAACAAAATTTTAACAGTATTTACAAAATTAACAAAAATTCCTAGTACTTTACACCTCACCTAGCATCTAACCTAACTTAGGAATCTTGACTCTTATATAGGCCTTTAACGTTGTTGGGTCTAGCCAAAGGTTTATACAAATGCCCATAGGGACCTACTTCAGCATAAACGTCTAGAAATTGGGTCCCTACTTTGACCTAAATGCCTGCACACATACTGTACACACGCACAAGGTTTGCTAACTGTAGTTGACAGACAAGACTCTGCGGTTTCTATCATCCTAAAAATGTCATTTCAAGATCCGCCGTCAATCAAATCAAGACTAATGTGTTGCAGAAACACACAGCAATGGGAATTTGGCGGATTAGAGGTGATAAATTCCTTAAGTTCAACTTAACATACATAACCTAATACTTTCACATGCATCCCACTGCGAGGGGGCGAGGGACGGTCCGTCGTGGCCAGATCAGCCGTAGAAGAAATATTTTCTCAATCGCATGCTGTTCTCAGAACTGCTCTGGAGATCGGCACTTGGTTGTTTTTGCAAATGTAAATTTTTGCTTTCTTTACAGATGTAACCGTCCTCTCATTTCCCTTCCCGTGGCGCTCACGGTGTTGACTTTGCAGGGAGAGCAGCCTACTTTGAGTCACAATGTCACGTCTGTCAGACTAATAAACGTCTGAGAAAAAAAAAAAAAAAAAGCCAGACCCTCAGCAAGTCTTGGATCCATATTTCTTTTTTAGAGGCCTTTAATACCCTCCAAGCTCCTTTATCACTTTGTAAGGTTGACCAACTACAAATGACCACCATTGATTAGTCCCTGATTCACACTGGAAATTGTTAGATTGATGCTTTCAAGCTTGTAAAAATAGATCTTTTCAAGTGAGGTCAATGGAATAGATGGGGAATCGTAATGAAGCACATTACATCCTATGGCTAAAGCCAGAGCGTGTGGACCAGTAATCATTAATGCAAATGTTGCCCGCTATCTTGTGCTCGCTCTTTAAATGATTAAATCAAGACTGCAGCATGAATAAACACTCCGAGGCTTCTAAATCCTGCTTGTTGATAATTATGAGGTCATTTAGGATTGGAATGGTGTAATTATTCTCCTGTAAACTTCTGAACCCTTGTGGTTTGGTGTGTGACTGGCTGTGTCCTACTGTAATTAACGCGGGTTGGCCGTCTCTGAGTCGACTGGGGCAGTGCCCATTTCCTGTCAGTAGCCTGCTATGGAGGTCAATAGCTAGCCAGACACCACAGTGCAGTTTCCTTTTTGGTTCAAATCAAATATATACTTAGAGGAAACCACTTTGAGATGAGTATGACTCCATTGCCAATACAGTAGCTTCCCACTTAAGTATGCAAATTGAGCTAGGCTTACGTACGATTGGACACTCAACCATCAAAGAAACCAAAAGTGTTTCAATGAGTCTCAGTGTTGGGAAAACCATCTCGGAGTAAAACAAAACCTTCCCACTATGAGGAACATAACACGGTACATACTTGTATGGAGCAGCTTAACCTTTTTGATATCTGGGCCCAAATTTTCCCAATCAAAGCGGCCTGCGGCACATTAAAACAAGTATTATTTCAGCCAATCCAAATTGTGATTTAGGTTAATGCACAGAAAGCCCATTTTATTTACTCCATGGCTTTCCAACATCTTTTGGATGTTTGGTTTCAAGATGTCGCCTTAATGTTGAAGGCTTAGCCCACACGCAACACACTGGGCTCTGCTGGACTTGTGCCACATTAGTCGCAAAAATATCAAACGTAAATTTCTATGAAGTGCTTCACATTTCCATTTAGTTTTTTTCCTCCCTCATTTTTTTACTTGTAATCTTCACGTTTCCGTTGAAAACTTTTTTTCTTTTTTGTGTCGTTTCAGATTTTGGTCCTGCAAAAATTGAAAGATTTAAATGAAAATGAGAAGCATTTCATAGAAACTAGAGGAACTATACAAGGTTAGTGATGAGCCATCGTAATGAATTGTGGGAATCACGTACTGGGATTCTCCTAATGAGACTCACAGAATCCACTTGCAAAGGTATTTGAATCATCCAGTGAAGTTACACTGCATACAGTGAAGACACACAAACCCGGAGCAGTGGGCAGCATTAGCTTGTGGCTCCATGTAGGACCAGCCAGAAGCTCGCCTGGCAAGTTCAACTTCCTATCGGTGGACCACAACAGGCATGCGTTTTTAGTAAACGTCAGAGCGTCTTGGGTATATTTTTTGCGTTTGGTTTTCCTATTGTGTCAATCTTTTCTTCTAAACATCTGGATGCAACAATTTCTGAAGCGGTTCACGGCAAATGACGGTGTATCGTGTTTCTCTGGCATGTGTTTGGTGGCGATGCTGTGGAAAGGGTGTAGGCTGTGGCGGCGCTGATGGATGGATCTATCTACGTCGCTGGCAGAAATGTGCATTTAACCGCATGGAGGTGTGATCGGTCTGCAGGGTGTAATCTTCTAGTAGTGTCGTTTGAGAGTTTTTGGTCTGAGTGTTTTGAATAGAACTGCCTTTGTTGGTTTTTCTCAACGCAGAGTTGAGGCGTCACTCATGTTTGCGAATGAATGAAAGGAAGAACAGCTTCAATACACACATCGGCTGTCAGCTTGACGTGATGCTTCGTGTTAAATGATGTATAGACAGCTGTTTGGTGTTTGCTTGCTAAATGTCATATGCATAAGATACGGCATCTGTGCAGACGCAAACCTTCAGATTTGCACGAGTGGACAATAGCGCGCTCATCTTCACCTCAAGTTCTCTCGTACGTGCCGAAGAACAGCAGGATCTATCCATTAAGGAAGTCTGACATGAAATTAAACGAAAATAATGCGCATGACATTTTTGCACAGCTGGAGGATTTGAATAATTAAGGTGGTAATAAGACTCCTTCAGAGGGCAGACAGGTGAGGTTCACTTTCTAAGTACTACCACAACCTTCAGCAGATGGAGGTTTATTCTCAAGAGACTAGTCTTTTTCAAGAGCAACCGAGGAACAAACTTCAAGAGCTCAACACCAACATTGTTCGAGAGCTTTGCTTTTTATTTACATAGTGTTTTGGTTCTTGAGAATCCAGTCGTTCCCCAGATATTTCAGTTAAAGGCTACCCACTGCTCCTGGAATGTGTGTATAGGCATTTAGGTCAAAGTGGGGTCTCAAACACTTGTTTTTTAAACGCTATAGTTTTTTATTATTTTTTAAGTATCAATGGTCACTTGTGGGGACCCCCTCATCTTAAAGACCTGTTCAAGGGTCAAGATGGATTTTTTGGCCAACTGTTACGATTGAGTTTTGGTTAAAGTTAAAGGTTAAAGGTTAACTTGGGTAAGGTTGGAGTAAAAACCTTGAAAGGATGGGAGGAATGCTATGTAGGGAGTATGGGACCCCACTTTGGCATATAGGCAATTATTTTTGTGTTCACTTCTCTGTTTGTGTGAGTTAAACACAAAGTCCATGATCAATTCTAAACCTACCTTGTCAACACCAAACTTTGCCTAATGTTCTTTAAAAAATAAGTCAAAATCCAATCCTATATTTTAATTCCAACTTGATGGATCAACTTGATTTTATTAATGCTGTGATTATTAATTGTGAGAATTGTTGCATTTGGGTACTTGTTGCACTAGTGGGCAAAAATCAATTCTCATTGATTCGCGTTATAGGACTTAATAATTTTTTTTCAAAATTCCTGAATTCATTTGAATAGATTATTTAGACTTTCAAACCCATGCGCTCTCTGAACCTTTGAGCACACGGACTTGCACACAGCCACAAACACATGTGAAATTTGCATTTGCTGGAACTGACCCAAGTACATACAGATTGTTGATCCAGATTTTGTGTGGAAACAATCTATTACTGAATGTTGCATCGTGTCTCTATGGAGGCTGAAAATGGCATAGACATACGTTCAGACTGGTGATATTTTGTTCCGGCAGATGGTTGATGGTGTTTGCTGTCTTTGCTTTCTCTGTTCCAAACAGCAGGTCACATCTGGCCCAGGCTGTATTCCCAAAATCCAGCAGATGTGAATTCGCATATACCGGCGCGTCGCAACAAGGTTGTACAAGAAGAAGGTAATACATTTAACCACATGGTGGTTTGAAGGAACTCTAAGGTGCCGTAAAGGTTATTGCAAAGTGATGTTTGAAATATCGCTTGAGATAAAATAATACTGCAACTTCAACACCTCAAGCCGTTTAATCCAAACTTGCTATGAATTCAAATGGTGCAAAGAGACGTTGAGGTTTTAAACACAGGGCATTGGTTTGTGACTAATCTGGGTCCATAGGTGAGATGTTGTAGTTGGCTTTATTTGGTCCAGACCAAACAGAAGACATATTTTTGCTTGGGTGCTTTTTGCTTTTAAAAAATCATAAAGTCATCGCCAAGGTTGTTCAAAACATAACATTTGCCAACAATATGGAGTATTGAGTATTCATAGGCTTCTTTAACAGTTTGTGTTCAACTCTCACACAACCTGTGTTGGAGCCTAGCCCTAGACCATAATCTGAACTTTTGGTTTTAGGTATTGAGTTTCCGTTTTGCAGTACAGAACGAGAAGACAAGACTTATTGTAGCAGCACAATTTTTAGTTTTAAATCAAATCAATTGTTTCATTAGTTTGTTATCTGTCATTGATTTGTTACCCATGTTTGTGTATTTTTGCTTTGTTTGTCGAAATGTGTGCTAGTATTTAAATGAAAAGTCGTCCTTGTTTGTCAAAAGTTCGGTTGACGTGTTTTGGAAAATTTAGATTTTTTGGCAAACTCTTTGGACATTGTTCATTCATGTTCAAGTCGAAAGTTCACGCACTAGTCATGTGACAAATTTCATGCTCTAACCAAGTCATGTGCTAGTCAAGTTCTAGTTTTTGTACATTTAGTACTACTTTTTGCATTTTTGAGGAGTTTTTGTTGTGGGATTTTGCCCATTGCAACAATTTCTGTTTGAATTTTTTTATTTCGAAATACTGTGTCTCTAATTGGTTCAGGCGTTCACGCTCTGACCCAAGTTTTGGCACTCTCTAAGAATGCTTTCACAAATAGTTTTTTTTTAAAGCGAACCAAACTCAGATCAGTCAAAATGAGTCAGAAAGTGAACCAGCGGAAAGTGACCTCAGTTCTTTTGCCGTTCACAACCTTGTGGACTCAGAAGAAAACTTAATTCTTTTTTTGGTCCTCTCAACAATATAGAGATTCCACACCCTTTCTTGTTCACACATGATTCTGTAAATTCTGTCACATCTCTTTCAGTGTATTTTGTCCGTTATACATTTATTTCTTACTTTAATTCCTCTTTTCTTCAATTATTGTGAGATCAAAGCAAAGACTTTAATTTATTTGGATTAAAAAATAATTTTAATAGAACGCTTTTTATGGGTTGAGAAGAGTTGTCGTTTAATGCAATGATCTTTCCAACTATTAATAAACTATTGTCCACACCTGGGACACACAACCCCACGATCTGCCATTATGAATTGATTTTTCCCGCCCGGAAACCTCGTACGTGGCGAAACGAACTGCGAAGTGGATCGAGATCTCTTTGCTTTCACATATCACAAAAAAACCGAACCACAAATTTGCTTTCGGGACCGTTTAGGGGGGTCTGAGATCGCATGGTGTGTTCACATATCCGCTCCGAGTATGTTTGAAAGGGTTAAGCTACGTAGTTGTGAAATCACCCTAAGAAAACATCACCGACTACCTCACACAGAATCACGTGGGCCCATTGTAGAAGCCTTCAGTGATGGATTCCATTCTCGATGAATAACTTTCCAACAACCTTTGACACTTTTCTTGAAGAGCACAACGACGTACGCACCCAGGTCTTTTTTGAATTAGTCACTGAGTGGAGATGCTACGGGCCTGATTCTGACGTTGAACGATTTTCTGACTCGTGTCATCGCCGGTATTACAGCTGCTGCTAATCCTACTGAGAGGCGATGTAGAGTCTGCTGTCTAGCATCTTGTCAGAATGAGAAGTGAGCCACCAGGAGCATTTCAGCGGTGAGTGTGTGGAAAAGCATTTAGAGAGCCTCTCGGTCTCAGGCAAGTGATGAAGTGTGGAAGTCACAGTCCTGCACACTAGCCCATCCTGAAGTGTTCTTCGCTGGCTGTCATTGGGGTAGGACAATATCCATGTTGGCGTTTTTTAAACAAATAGCGTTTTACTCCAGGCAGAAGTGCAATGACAAATTGCAATTTGAGTAACCATTAGCTTGTGAGGTTGTTATAATCTATTCCTCTTGTAATTAACTTCTGGCAAAGCTTACGGCTATTAGCTCTAGACGCAGTGATTGCGACATTCTGCTCTGTCGGCTAAAATGACAAAGACTAATTATTCCTATTGAATGACAATGAAATCAGGTCAAGGCAAGTTGTATGATTTATTTCGAGAAACTTTTTGTGTGCCAGAGCACAGCAAAGACAAGAACGTAAAACTTGCGTCTCCAACTTTTTGTGCGGGCTGAGCCAACTACTGTCTGTCTGCCTGTCTGTGTACATAAATTATAATTAAAAGCAGAGCACAATTTCGATTAGGTCCTTAGGCCCATATTGACACTAATCTCTCTTTACTTTACTTTACTTGTTTCACTACCTGAAATGGCATACATTAAATTTTATATATGAACTGTTTTTTTTATGGAGAATAGTGACAGTTAACATACAGCAAGACGAGAAGTTGAACATGCGTCCGTGGGTTTCCTCCGGGTCTCCAGTTTCCCTTCACAGTCCAAAAAAACATCCGGTCCGGAGAATTTGACTTTGGAAAATAGACCATAGTTGTGACCGAGAGTGTGAACGTGTGTCCTGCTCTGTGATTGGTTGGCTACCAATTCTGTATTTTCTACCCGAGGACACTGAGGCTGTGATTGGCTCCTGTCCCACATGACACAAAAATTGACAAGTAGTTTAGAAAATGAGTAGCTGGAAGGAACTGTTACTGTCTGGCTCATTCACAATTTTATTCATAGAATATTCTAGAATATATAAATGGGTCGGTCCGATGATTGGATCCGCTTATTCGGGGGTGCGGTGGGCAAACATGAATACATTTAAAAATATCAGGAAACAGTATGGTGGCCTTCCCACAATATTTAAAGAATTTTTAACGTCTTTCCTTATTATATGTCATTTGCTATACATTTTGAACAAAACGTAAAAAAAAAGAAATGGCAATTTTCTGAGACTGTCTGAAAATGACGGCCAGCATTTCCTTTTTTCCCACCGTCAGTATTGGAGTTCAAATGAGTGTATTCTAAACTAAAGTTATCTAAACTACAAAAATCGATCCTGGCTCTGAAGTTGAAGATGAAATTATCTGATTTCATGTTCACTGACTCGTGTTGTGTAACTAATATATAACTTGGCAGAAAACCTAGTAGTATTTGGGGACAGACTCCACCGAGATGGGAAAGCAGTGTTGGAAATCCAAAACCAAGGGCAAAATGTGCCCAAGTTGGATTGGGACGAAGGTTTTGCCTCTGTTTGAACACCTCACATAATCACCAATTTCCTCAACCCAGTCTGGCTCTTTTAACAACTTCCAAGTTTGCAGTGATTCTGGGTTTTGTTCATGCCTTTGTTTAGCTGTCAAATCTCTAAATTTCACCCTGTGCGGAGGAGTGAGAGATTATGGGTGAGGGGGCTTTGTAGGTTAGGCTGCAGTGTTTGGCGCTGAGCTGCCCGTGTCACTCCAATCGGGCAGAAGCACCTGGTGCCGCTTTGGCTGTAGCTCATTGTTGGCGTTTTTATTTTACAGTGTGAGAGGAAAGTGAAAAAACTAAGTTCTCAAAGTGACAGATGAGAAAATGAAATAAAGCCGGGCTGATTTCCACCCTAGAAGTGCATAATTTCAGCATCACGTATCAGCTATTTACTGATTGTGTGGTTCTGAGTTGTTCTATTTTGACATGTGATGAATTCAAAGAATGGGATTTCAGATGTTAATTTAGTTTGATGTAGAGATACAGTGTTGTGAAAAATAAAAATCTGATGTGAGTTTTTGGAATCTGAGTTTGCAAAATTATGCAAAATTTCAAGCTGGAACAAGTGTTTTTCTTAAAATAATAGCTAGTTGATTACACACACACACACACACACACACACACATATTCGCATTAGGTAAAAACAAACAAGACACTTTGCCTGTCACAATTTGATAACAGGAAGACATGGTTATGAAAAAAAGCTTTCACAAACATGGGGGGAAAACCCCACAAACTTGAACTTCAAAAAACTTCACAAACTTGAAACTTCATAAGATCACATGACAAAGCTGAATCACAAAAAAATCACACATCAGCTTCTATATCGCTGTAAATCATTAACACACATACACACCTGCACGCACGCACACACATAATACTGTATTACTGTTGAGTTTCTCGCCAATTTCAAATCACGTAAAAATAAGCGCTACATTTTCCACATTTCAAGAGAGGAGCAATCACATATAAACAGAAAATACGTCGTCTTTATGCAGCGGTGCACACATGCGTCCTGTTTCTTTCTTTAAAATTATGGTTCTGGAGGGAAACATACATATATGTGTTTTTATTAGCTCAATAACAGAAATAAAGAAACATTAGACACGCTGTGACACATAACAGGGACAAAATAACACTTGAAGAAGTAAGATTAAACTAAATACAATTGTGAACCTTTGAGCAGACAGATAGTATCAGACAGATCCGGTAGATCCGCGCTAACGGCTAATGGCTAACGGCTAAAGGCTAGCACCTGAAATGCAGAGTCCATAAATACGTAACAGCAGTGCATAAGTACGCAAGAGCCAAGGTTCGATTCGCTAGAATAGATTATTTTCCATTATTTTTAAGTGAAAAAAACATTTAAGGTTGGTTAGTTAAATAAGGAAAAAAAAATGATTTTAAATAGAAAACGTATGTAATTTATCCTGAAACTAAACTTTTTTTTAAGTTGTGCCTGAAAAATCAGGTTCTGCTTATATTTGCGTAAATACGATACATGTAAATATGTAATATAATGTGTTTTTTCTTGCATGTTGTACTTAATAATAAAATGCTCTTAATTTCATAGTACATATTTAAAATGTACATTGTATATGTGCACAGTGACAAAGGCATTCTATTCAATGATTTTTTTTATTTTTATTTTAATATTTTATTTTGTAAACTATTTTGAATCAAGACATTTAATGGTTCTATTTACAAAATAATTGATGGGAAGGTTGTAGAAAAAAAATCGAATTGCCGAGATGAGTAAATGAAAAACAGAAACTCCAAGTGATCAATTACAATCGTGAAAAATGTCTATTTCCAGTTAAACTCCTAGTACAATCACAACTCACTTTTGCCAAGAGCAGAAACCGGTGCGTTAATGACCCATTTTATCGAACTGTCCAAACACTGGCGAGCAGTTCCGTTCACCTTTTCTTCTCTTTCCCATAAGAGAATTTATGGACTGTAGCCTGTTTTTGGTAAATGACCCGATGTTGTGGAGTAATTCTGCCCAGCCCAGAGTCTTGTAGTTTGGACTGTAATTTATCTAACAAGGCTACACTGAGACCAAGTCTTTACGGTTCCAGTGGTTGATCATGCAACCCGCAGCAAAAAGCCATGACCATATGTCTTCCACTAGAGCGTGAGAGTGAAGACCAGAGCAGGTGCTCCACTGCCTCTCTTTGCTTCTGCAGGCCTGAGTGCAAGTCGACGGGAGGGAAAACATGATTACTCAAATAAAGATCCGCTGATAGGGAGGAAAACACGTCTACTCAAACATCTGCAGCCGATGCCCACAGACTCCCTTAGTGCTGAGAAAAAAAAAATGCAGAAAATCAACACTGGCTTTCAGGTTGTTTGGAGGGAGAGAAATAGTTCTAACAAGTTTTCCGTCCAGAGAAATTGGATTTTGTAATATGAAGGTTTTCATTATCAAACTATCTTCTAAACCACTCTTTCCATTTCTGGGTCGTCTGGAATTGGAGCCAATCCCAGCCACTCTGAGCCAATTGGAATGTACCATTGGAATGTATTTTAAGTAGGACTCTCAAAGTTAACGCGGTAACGCATGCTAGTGATTTTAATTGTTAATTTGTGTTGACACCTTGATGCTGTTACAATCAAGAGAGCCATGCTCGTGTCACCAGGTGCGGCTCATTACGATCAGCAATGCACAGTGATTGTGCTCAGCTGCTGCCATTTATTGTCCTGATTTATTAGGATCGTAACCTAAAATAAATAAGTACTTCAAACTTTCAATTGATGTATAACACTTATGTGTAAAACAAAAAAAGTGTTTTATCTTAAAAGGTACAACTCGACCTCAGAAATAAGCTGCGAATAAAAATTATACTAAATATATACTAAAGTGTTTTTTTTTTGTTTGAGTTTTATGTTGAGTTTACATTAATTGGCATTTTACACCTCAGTATCTAATATTTGAAGCTTCTGTCATTGAATTGTGATTAATCACATTTAAGTGCGATTAATTAGTTAAAAAAAAATGTATTGTTTGACAACCCTAATTTCAAGTTAATTTAAACCATCTAATGTTGTTACACACACACAAACCCGGAGCAGTGGGTAGACTTAAACCATGGCACCGGGGGAAAGTGGGGGTCAGTGTCTTGCTGAAGGACACTCACAATCCATCAGTGACAAGTCCAACTCCCAACTACTAAATTTCCAAAATCCTGTTTCTCTCCGACTCCCTACTACTCCCTACTGGAACTACTGAACCACAACTGCCACTCAATATAATGCAAAGGTTTTATCTAAAATCTATCTTATATATTCTGTACTTTTAACATCCATACCATCAACACTGCCAACCATCTACATTTGCAGTATGAGTACTAGTTGTCATCCAAGCATCAAAAATGTCTGTTTTCCGGAATCTATCTATACATTCTTTAAGAAAGACAGCTGCCAGGTCTGAAATTCCATTTCTTTTTTTGCACCTAATGTGTCTACAAATGAATCCCTGTCCCCAAAGTGTTGCTGTTATGAAATAAAAATGCATCAAGGCATTTCTGACGGTTTTTACTCATCCCTGTATCGCACTCTTATACATGTAGCGCCGCGCTGATGCTTCTAATGTCGGGATTAAGGCACTTTGTGGCTTTTGTTTTGTTCGCTACATTATCCCGTTAAATTATATTTACATTTTTTTCAGACGTTTTAATGATTTGTTATTATTATGTGTCATATGGCTTTTTAATATTCAATTATACATAATGGAATTCTCCCAAGTTTATGACCCACTCTGTTTGGAAATTTCATGCATACTGGCATGGATTTCCTCCAGGTTTCCGATTACCTCATGAGAATGAAAACATGCGTTCAGGAGAATTAAAGTTTGAAAAAGTTCCCATAAGTGAGTGTGAGCATCTGTGTCCCGCTTTGTGATTGGTTGGCTACTAATCTGTCTTCTCTCCCTGTGCACTAGTCGGTTGCACCTCGTCTCGTCAGTCTGTCCTGTCTTCGTGTTCTGTTCTGTCGTTGCACTTGTGTACCCCTATTTATCTTGCGTGCCCCTCCCGTTGTTGTACATGTCTCTCTGTTCTGAGTGGACTGTGATCTGTTCTGTGTAGCACCAGGGTCCTGTAGAAACATTGTCTCGTTTCACTGTGTATCACTCTGCTGTATGTAGTTGAAATGACAATAAAGCTTCTTTGACTTTGACTTTTGACTAATCTAGTATGTCCCGCCTCCAAGAGTTGATGGGATGGGCTCCAACTCCCCATGACATTGAGATGGTTTGTTTATTCTTGTTTCTTTTTCCACCATCTTAGCACCAATGACTATATTAATGTAAAAAAAAACTCTGAGATGGAAAAGAAGCTCAGAATATAAATGGATGAATTGTTGGATCTTGTTGATTATAAACAGAATGTTTAAAATGTTCTGCGGTTGCTCGCCTAAAAGCAATTTTCCAGCCTATTCATCCCTAACATTCATTTTTCTGTATGTGTTGTTTTATTTAATAGATATAAATAGAAACTAGATTTGTCTTATGTTCTTCTCATTCAGTCGAATGGTTAAAATGGTTTTAGTTAATATGGACCACACTGGATTGATGGTGAAGGTTTTCAGCTTACGGCTCCTCCAGGAGTATAAAAAGACACTCAGAGGTGAGGAAAGAGACAGACACTTGGTAAAACTCAGCCAGACATGAAAGATTTGCATTCTTCAGTTGAGGTGAGAAGGAACTCGAGCCCTTTTTTGTGTGTAACAGCATTTTATCGCTCCCCCCCCCCCACTGGTAGAGAAAGCTCATCTGCTCTCCACGTGAGACCGTCTTAAGGTCTCTCTGCCTCCTTTAGCCTTGGACGCATAAAAGCTTTTCACCATTCCTAGCGCAAAAGGGCACCATTAGCTTTTCCGGAAGCTTAAAGGTGCCATGATAAGAGTCCATCCATTGAAATGTCAGGAGAAGACGCAATAAGCGTTTCGCTGATGGCTCGTTCTCCACAATTACACCATTTTGTGCGTGCGCGTGTTTTGTGGCGTGTTATTCACTTAAAGCTGATGTTATTTTTTCCTCATTAGCAATGTGCAAACACGAAATGTATATGAAATTTATGTGTGAGAGAGAGAGACAGAGTGAGAGAGATAAAGAGAAAGTGAGAGGGAGAGTAAAAGGGAGCGTGAGAGATTTGAAGTGAGAGAAAATGAGAAAGTTTGAGATAGATAGATAGATAGATAGATAGATAGATAGATAGATAGATAGATAGATAGATAGATAGATAGATAGATAGATAGATAGATAGATAGATAGATAGATAGATAGATAGATAGATAGATAGGAAAGGAAAAAAGAGAAAAAAGATAAGAAAGATAAGAAAGAATGTGTTTGAGAAAGCGAGAGAAATTAGGAGAGAAAGCGTGACACATACACACACACACACACACACTTGAAAATAGAAGAAGTGGTTTAGCTAAATATACCGTAGACATTTTATTTAATTAAGTTGAGAGAGCGAGATAGAGAGAGAGAGAGAGAGAGAGAGAGAGAGAGAGAGAGAGAGAGAGAGAGAGAGAGAGAGAGAGAGAGATAAAGAGGAAGTAAAAGTGAGAGGGAGATTGAAAGGGAGTGAGATAGATTTGGATTGAGACAAAATGAGATAGTGAGAGAAAGTTGGAGATAGATAGATAGATAGATAGATAGACAGACAGACATTAGGAGAAAGAAAGAAAGAAAGACAGAATGAAAAAGAAGGAAAGAGAAAGAAAGAATGTGGTTGAGAAAGCGAGAGATTGGGAGGGAGAGAGAAAGTGTTGACCCCCCCCCCCACACACACACACACACACACACACACACCCACGCACACACGCACACACACACACACACACACACACACACACACACACACACGTGAACATACTGAAAGAGAAGTGGTTTAGTTAACAAATATACCATAGACGTGTTATTTAATTTGTCACATTTCTGCATATAACACGATAACTGCATACAACCAGTCGTCATGACCACCACCTAAATGTCAACCCACTGGCCTCGACTAACTGGTTATCAAGCCGGTAAACTGGGCATAATATTAATTGAATGAAGTTAGCTGAGAACTGGAGGTGACCTGCTCCATCAGTCCATCAGTGTTTTTCTTCATGTCAAAAAGGACACGTATGAAAGAGAGCCATCTGCTGGGCCCGAAGACGGTCTGTGGTTTAAGGAATCACGTCTACTTGTCATTAAACACACTCACGGTAAATGTCAGGAGGCATTAGTGTGGGCGCTGGACATGGCGCGGTAATGATGAGGCCATTGTGAAACGTATAGCGAGGAGATGTAGATGATATGAAGTGGGCTACCTTCATTTACTCCAGGCAGAAGATGGAAAGGTAGGTGGAGAGGCAGTCATTGTGTAGTAATGACTCCTCATCCATCTTCGGGCAGATCTGAAAATGAGATCATTCTCCGTCTAAGTGGGAGTCTATCGCGATGCTGTGCCCGCCTGCGGGGTGGAGATCATGGGGATAATCGTTGTTTTAGGGCGCTCGGGAGAGAACAGCGGCTTTCTGATATCAGTTGCAACAAAGCTGGATGAGTGTTCCAAAATGTGTGAGGTGTAAAGTCATGATAGCGCATTCTTATCTCTATGTTCTGATATTGTATCTCAAAATTGGGAAATGTAAAGTCTGAATAATGACTTTTTGAATCAGATCTCTGACCTTTTGTTTTGAAATGTCAAGGTATGAAGTCAGAATTTTTACTTTTTATCTCAAATTTCAGACTTTTAAAATGTATTTTTCAGACATAGTTTGGAGGAATATCTATATTTTAAGGTATACAAATCATTAATCATTTAATTCCAATGTTTTGGCTTTTTATCTCAAAATCACAAAGTAAAAAGTAGAATGTGACTACTTCTACTAAAGAGTAGAGTAGAATATATCTCAGAGATTTCACTTTTCATCTTATACTTCTGACTTCTTATCTCAAAATCACGAGTTAGAAAGTAAAATAGTTAATTTATCACTCAGTTTAGATCTGTATCTTAGTTTTGACTTTTTATCTAAAATTTGTGAAATCCAAAGTATTTCTTCCCCCAATTTTCCCATTTTTTAATATGTCAGGTATAAAATCAGTTACTATTTCGGAGTTACTTTTATCTCTGATTTCTGACTTTTTGTATCAATATGTCAGAATTGTGATTTTAAATCTCAGAATTTTGACTTTTGATCAAAAAACTGTGACCTTAAGTCAGAATTAATCTCAGGGTTCTGACTTAACTCAGTGTAAGATAGCATAAGATAGTCCTTTATTTGTCCCACAATGGGGAAATACCCATGTTGCAAGTTGTAAAAGCAAGAGCAAGATAAAAAATTTTTTAAAGATTTTTATATAAAAAAATAATTAAATTAAAAAATAAATAGTATATACAAAAACATGATGTCAAACAATTATAAAAACATTTAAATGACACAACTCTCAGAATATAATATTTAAAGAATTTTAACTTCATATTTAAAAATTTGTACCTCGGATATTTTACGTGTTATCTCAAAATTGTGAAGTTAAAAGTTGTAAATGCCACTTTCTTTTTTCGGATGTTTTATTACAGTTTTATGAGGTTATTACTTGTTTATTTTAAAAACATGGTGTATGATATCATATTTCTGATCCTAAAAAGGAATCGTCTGGATAATCATTGCTTACAGCGTTCAACAAGAGAACAAGAGCTTTCTGATATCAGTTCCGACAAAGCAGGATGAGCGTTTCTCCTTTAGCTTTCATTGTTGAGGACTTCAGCTTTGATTGCATCCAGATCAGTGATGCTGCAAATTGCATTCTAATCTCCGATCTGTATGACTTGGACTTTTGACTGATTCCCATTCCCTGACTGAACGGCCGAGCGCGAGATAGAATCCCAATAAAACTGTTATTGTATAAATCGCTGTGATTCGAGATAATTGGCCAAACTTGATTCACTCCTTTGACATTGATGAACCAGACGTCGAAAATGGTGAGCTCCGGTGCTAATATACAGGTCCACTGAGCCAAAAAATAGGAGACAAAAGAATGATAATTACCTTCTGATGCATGGACAACAAGACATTTTCCAGGGCTTTGTTTTTGTGCTTAGTTTCAGGCATTTAGTTGGTTTATATTCCTCTGTAAAATGTCATATTAGCTTGTTCTTTTTGAGACTTTTTGAGTCTTTTTGAGACATTTTGAGACGTAGTGGAACCCAAACTACGAACACAATTGGGCCCGATCTGGATATTTGAGTGTTCCTCACATATTGGCATACTAAGGGTCTAGATTCCTCTCAAAAAAACTGTTCAAAGAAAACCAAAGACCCTTTTCTCAAAGGTGTGTGGATGTTTGTTCAATCTGAGCTTGGTTGGCTTGCCAGTGTTCGGAACTGTGTTCTCTCTTTCAGATTCCAGAAATACTTGGCATGGCACACACACTCCATGACCTAGAAATTGAGAAAGTAGCTTAAAATTGTGTAGATGGATGTTTAAAAGCCCTGTAACTGACAATGTTTTAGAAGTAGTTTGAGTTTATTTGCACATTGCTGCCATCTTTGCGCATTCTATTTGCATACTGCTGCTGTTTTTATTGTACTATATTGTGATGTGGATTATGTGTAAACTGCTTCTTTCTGTACAATTATTGTGACTTTGATAATGTTGTTTGTTAATTCAGGAACTTTTGTACATTTTGTAAATGTTTTAAATATTTTAGTATTTTTGGCTACTTTGTACCGAGTATCAAAAATATACAGTAAGCAACTTTTAATTTCACGCAGTCCCAGTAAAGTCACGCAATCAATAAAGTACAAGTGCTGATACAAGTACAAATACTACTTCAGTTTCTTTACACGTTTATTTTTTTTTAGAATCAAATGTATTATACATATGTATACATATTATATATTTATACATTTTCCAAAAAACCCTAGTGTACTCAAGTACTTTACACATCTGCATTGTATTGATGTGTATAGTGCCAATCACAGATTGTCCCAAAATAGCAAAATCAAACAACCTCAACACATCCCTACACACACTCACAAACACACACGATAGAACATGTACAGACACGCCTTTACTAATATTAAACCCGCTAAAACCTCTATTTCTTTCCCGCCACTTTCGGTTATTTGTATTTACCTTTGCACTATGTATAATTTGTCAATTGCATTTTTCTTATGTTATGTTTAGACCGTTTATTGCATTCTATATTTTGTACCATTTTTTTTATATATTGTAGCTGTTTATATTGGTTTATTTAGTGTGTATATTTTACTGTTATCACATCTTTCGTTTTTTACACCAAATGGAGTAGCAATACTAATGTCATTATAACTCTGTGATACAATGACAATAAATGCATTCTATTCTATTCTTATTACTTGCTTTAAATAAATTCCATACAAATATTAACGCTTGTTTCTGACACACACAAAAATGAATTGGGACTTATTATTTCACAAATTTTGTAGCAGATAAATTATCACTTTAAAGTTACTAGTTTAAGTTTCATAGGCAGAAATCAGACTTTGTATCTCAAAAGAAAAAGGTACAAAGTCACTGTGTCTTTTAATTTCAGAATTCTGACATTTCAGTGCAGTGTTCTGATTAGTATCTTAATATGTTTTGTTATAAAGTTAATCTCAAATGTTTGAGGTCAAAAGATATAATTGCGATTTTCATATTTTTTTGCAACACTTTGTGAGCATTTATGTCAATGTCTCAAAAAATGTGAGGTAAAAAAAAATTTCAATTTTTTTGAATTATTTAATTTTGACTATATCTCAGAGTTCAGACTCTGTCACTCACAAAGACAAGATAAAATGTTGGGTAAAAATAAAAATATAAAAACTATGGTTTCCACATACTGTACGTTTGTAATACAGAAGAACTTTGTCGACATTCACCGTCATTGTAAAAATGCTTAAAACAATTCTCAAATCCTTTAGATGAATTGTGGCCATGATTGAGATTGTGAGTGTGATTTCACATTTGTAAATCCACTTGTGTTACATCTGTTCACATGGATTCAGAAAAACATGCTTGTGGTTTAGCAGAGGAAAGTTGTAAAGCTCTAGTCTTTCCAAAAGAGCAGAGGTTGGTGCCACATAATGGCGCTGGTGATGGCACAGTTCTGCTGACCTTTAGGACGGGAAGCAGATGCTTCCTGTCTTTTGTGATAAAGGTCACAAACACTTTCATGTGAATGGCACCACCAAGCTGATTAAAAATGAAACAGAACAGGGAATATGATCTCGCACTGACTATACCGTCCAGTCCATCTACGTACTGTATAATACACTACATTAAAAATAAATAAGTTCTTGAAAACTCAAAGTACCATATTTACGCAAATATAAGCCAATTTCAAATATGCGCGTACAAATAAGCCTCAGTTTTTCCGTATTTCAAGTCAGGAACAATCACAAATAACCAGAAACACGTCGTCTTTATGCAACGGGACGTGTTAATGTTAGCGGGACTATATAATGTTAAACAATGGTTCGTAGGCAGACGTACTACAGTATAAGCTTTTATTGACTCAATAACAGAAATAAAGAAACATTAGACACGCCGCAACACTTAACAGAGACAAAAAAAACACTTGAAGAAGTAAGATTAAACTAAATACAGTACAATATTGTATATTACAACAAACAGAGACAACAAACCATGACCACATAGCTTAGCTTAGCGCAACCGGCTACAAACAAGTCCAATGTGTCATCGCAGAAAGAGTCGAAAATGAAGAACACAGGTAAGGAAAACAAAAAAAAATCCAAGGAACAGACACAATCAAAACGCTTGGTCGCTGAACGAATCTATTATTCAAGTAAAACAATAACAAAATCATACGAGTCACAAGTTAGGTTTGTTAAATAAAGAAAAAAAAATAGTATTTTTAAGAGAATATCAACATATTTAAAACAAAAACGTTATTAAAAAAAAATAGGGGGTACTTAAATTCGCAGGGTGCTTATAATCACATAAATATGGTATCCAAAATATGTTTTGTTAGCTACTTGAAGAACATCTTCCAAAAAACTCCATTTCCCACAAACAAATCGACTCTAAAAGAACAAAAGACGCATTTTAAATTAAAAAGTCTGATTTGATGTCTAAAGTAAATCGGAAATGATCATCTGATGAAGAAAGCCCACCATTAGAACGTTGGGTTTTGTTGCGCTACAGAGTTGCTAAACGTAATCTCCCCGGGTCTGAATATCACAATGTCTCATTGTTCCGGAACCTGTCACACACACAAAAGATTACAGCTGTATTAACGCATCGTAAAGCCCGAGGACAAAATCGATTTATGTAAGACGTCGCGTGTCACCCATTGGTTGACAGATCGTCAGGACAGCGTCGACTCATCAGATCCGTTCAATGATTGGCCGTACACAGGTGTAATGGGCGAGATTGAGTGGCCCGTTGATGAGGGATGGGCCTTGTTTCACACACTTCCTGTTTCATTGATTACCCCGATTTGTGTGGCTCAAGCTGGACTGGGAAATCTGTCTCTGTTTATTCAGCCATGGAACTCCAACTCAAGCTGTAATAAACTCTCAAGCGCGAGACGTCTTTCACACTGCATGCGTAAGCAACACACAAACGCCGCTTGTTAATAAGCGCGTCCGCTCTTTTAATATATTCAGCGCAGCCCAATTCTGCTTCATTTGAAATTCAGAGCAGACGTATAGAAAATACATAAATTGCACCATAAGACTCGTCAATAATTCGGCATTTCAGGCGTTTGCAAAGCATTGTAGGATTAGGATGAAAATATTTTATTTTACTATATTTAGATGCATTTATTGGTTGGAGGCAATTGGTTTTATTGATTCATTATCAATGAATCCAAATTGGGGAAATAACTGATTCAAATCAGTTTGAAATATACTATCTTTCTACTATCTAAAAAATGTATCTTCTATATTTTTCAGACTTGCAGGCAAATAAAAAAAATCTAAAAATAAATATTCCACATTCCTGGTATCAAACTCATGACCTTTGTTTTTCCAAACCGCCTTTCTTATTGAGCTAGCGGGAAAGCTAATTAGAGTCTTGTAGTAATTCCTAGTTGTTCATACATTTTCTTGACCTCTTTATTCATTTCTGACGGTTCCTAAGATGCTCTCTTGTATCTCAATCAGTTGGATGGAGCTTCGATTCCCAGGGAGAGCATGAAGTTCGATCAATGCTTGTCAGTAATGCAATGTAAGTCATATTGGACAGAAGCATCTGCTAAATGCTCCGAGTGCAAAAGCATCTTTGGGCTGAACGTGGGGGAAAAAAAACATGATGGATGCCAACAAGATGAATAAGCCAAGTGCATTCACAGTCAGGCAATTTAGCATCTCTAGTTCATCTGATATACATGTTCTTGGGCTGTAAGAACAAAGCAAAGACCTGGAAACCCAGTTAAACATGTTGAGAAAAGCCCTTTGATTTTGAAGTTGTTTGCTTCGAGAAGACAAACCATCCATTCTTTTTCAATTCTTGGTCACAGGGAACTGGAGTCAACCGAGCAGTTCGTGTTGAGTTATCTTCATTGTTTGATGACATTAGACTATGGCTTTGACCATTGAGCAAGGAACAATGTGACATGGTCCAGGAATAAACTCGTTCGGAGGGCAAGAAGATAATCAAACCTAGGGAGAACTAGTGTCAATCTAAATTTCCCAAGGTGGTTCCAAGGATTGAATATGTAACGTCTGTATCCTGAAAGGCCTTGAAAAGACTCCATCCCATCAGGAGCAATGTCATCTCATATCGAACTCTCCAGGAGACACCAGCCTTTCTTCAATGGTCCAGAGTCATGCCATCTCCCATCCCAAGCTCCATGGAACTTGTCACACATTCTGTTGGAGGTCACATGGTTTTGTGACCAACCAATCACAAAGCGGGGCACTTTCAGGGATAATTTGCTAATAATGGTTAGTTCTTGACTAATAATGGACATTTTTGATTAACATTAAGGGCATCATTTAGATGTCAATTTACAATTCGTATAGAGGTGTGACGCACGCAGCTGTGATTCTTTTGAACAATTATGAGTTTTTGAACGTCACACTTCAACCCAAACAATTTTTTCTTTAAACTGCTCTCTCAAAATCTGCTCTTGCATTTACAGCTACAAGAGAAGTTCACTGAAGCAATTCGCTTGCAAAAGCAAGAGCTCGCTCTACATAAACATATATATTTTCAATGAGACAGTGTGTCCTTTCATGTCGGAGGCACATCAGCTCTTACGGACAAAACAACCCAATTAGGCCTTTGATTAAATGTGGCATTGGCAGTAAAGAGTTTTTTTTTAAGGGCTGAAAAAACTTCTGCGTAATTCTGCATTTTTCCAGTGTGGAAACCCTAATGAGCGGCGCCTGCCTTGAATATGCATGAGCTGTAATTGCCTGAAGAACTCAAAGAAGCACCTGTTGGTCACGGGAGGTCAGGGGCTTCAGAAGACCACCTCAACACACACACTCAAAAAGACACGCGAATCATGCGCTTGTGCACTTTTGCTCTTTTCGAGTTCTGTAGTCGCAATCACGAGGTGACATTTATAGGAAGCGTCGCCATCACATGTTGCCTGCTTTTATAAAGCCCCAAAACAACACGTTCCTCTTTTCTCAAGGACTCGATAAACATTGCACTGGCGAATCTATTTGAATTTCTGAAGGACAAAAAAATATTCCGATATGATCTTAGACTCCTCTAAGATCACGTTTCAGAACACTTTAAAGTCTTGCCAATGAAGCATCCTTATTGGACGCCTTTACAGAGAAGCCAACACTACTGCGGTCTGCATTAAGCTTTGATGTTCTGGCCGCATGGGGTATGTAGAACAGGGTGGAAATGAAAGCCCCGTGCATCTCTCAGCTCGCCCCTCAGTCTTCAGTTTTAATCCCAATTGCTTCCAAACAATAAAGAATCTAGTGAAGTTCAAAGATGGAATGAATTTGCAAACTCCATGGAAACAATGGGATTGCGAAAAAATGGGAAATCGTACGGCTTGCGTTGGGATCTAGTTAGAGTCGAATCGTAAGTCTGTAGGCAGATGAATTGATGGAAAGAAAAACTGGCAGAGAACAGATGGAGGTTGGGATGGACACATTGATAAATTGATCCATAGATAAAAAAGAAGGACAGAAAAAGGGAAAAAATGGATGAACTTCGACTTCCGATGCATTCCGAAGTCATAGTCAAAATTATAACAGAGATGCAAAAAATATATGAATATACAAACGAGGCATCTGCAGTTTTCCCATGGTAATGGTTAATTCCGGGAAAATAAGTATAGTGTATCATTTTTTAAAATCTTATGCATAAATCAATTTGCAATGCAGGCGAATTAGGCCCAAGAGAAGATTACTGGTTCGTAGAACATTACTGGCAAATCTGCAGCCACCTTTGTATGAAATCCGAAAACTAAAATGCTTCACAAGCATTTTCAAGCATTTTTGCATTTTCGAAGCATTTTACAAGTTTATGAGTTTATTATTTTTTCGCTTGCATTTACGTTCGGTTTTTCATTTATTTTGTATGGCTGCTATTCTGAGCGCTGCACATAAACAGTACACACTGTTGTTTCTTCACATCGAAATACTTTTATTCAAAAGTAGTCTGCCACCACAATAATTTAGTAATATTGTGCAAAAATAACGTTTAAATCACAGTTTGTATACTAATATTAAAATAGTGAAGGTCAATGTACATTCGCTGAACTTGTCCCACACTTCCTGGTCAAGCAACTGTCAATCACATTCTCACCAGCCAATCAGAGTAAGGGCCCCACGTAAAACTTGGGCCAGGAATCCAAACGAAAAATTCGAAGTGGAAAAAAAAAGTTATAAACGAAAACATGAAGACTGCAAGCAAAAAACTAAAAAACAAATGTAATTGCAAGCATTTTTCGTTGCTTCACATTCGTTTAATTAGAAATTTATTTTAGATATTTTTGGCTCTAATCTGATTCCATACCTTTGGCCATTTGTCTCATTTTCACACATCTTTCCTGATTTTACGTCCTTTCCCAAGAGATTTACGTATGGAAACGTGTTATTTGTTTCTATTATGTTGCCCTGCTGAGGGCGAACAAAGGATATCTGAAAAAGCAGCAAAGCAAGGTTTACCCCAACCAGCCGGTTTAATTGGAATTAAGTAACAGCTACCTTTGCTGAAGGTGAATGCTGAATCTTAATTAAATCTCGCTGCTGCAGCTGTGCTTTAATTTATCATAATATAAGGTGATCACATGCTGGACAAGGCCTTTGCCTTTGGAATCATAACGTACATGCTGTAGATCAAAAGTTCTTCACATGTTCTTCACACCATTCGGAAACATACAATATGCTGTAGTTGATTTCTGGTTAAATGGGGCACATCGAAATCGGATTTCATTGGCTCTAATAATCCGCCTTTTCCTATTGCCTCATGTTTGCCTAAAAAGATTCTCTAATCTTGGGTTTGTGATTAATAAAGAACACGGGAAAGCTTGTGTAGCGAGCACTATAACTTCTACTAGGTAGAAGAACACAAAACAGAGTTAAACACTATACACAGTTGAACAATGCACGGAGTTGTACACTACACACAGTGGAACACTACACACAGTGGAACAATGCACAGAGTTGAACATTACACAGAGTTGAACATTACACAGAGTTGAACGCTACACAGAGTTGAACACTACACAGTGTTGAACATTACACAGAGTTGAACGCTAGTACACAGTGTTGAACACTACACAGAGTTGAACATTGCACACAGTCAAACACTAAACAGAGTTGAACAATACACAGTTGAAAACTATGCAGAATTAAATACTTCACAGAAATGAACACTACTCAGAGTTGAACAATACACAAGTTGAATTTGACTCTTGACACGCCCTTAATGTCACCGTCCTCTAATGTGAATAGTTACCCTATGGTGTTAGGAAGAAGTGGTCGGCTATACTATTCTGTCAGTGCCATATGTTCATTTTGAGTAAACTGCGCATTCCTTTAGTAAACAATGTGTAGATTCCCAATTGTTCCACACCGTTCCTGAAAGAGCTGGAAACCGTTTTTCTGATGAAACTGTGTTAACCTTCACCTTCAGAAGCATTTTATTCTATTTCTTCTATGTTTGTTAGTCATATTAGGTGGAACACTAGCCCAAAAAGTGAATAGTATTAGACCTACGTAATAGAATGTGTTTTGAGACTTTACAGTTTGACATAAAAAAGGGGCTGTTCCAATTAAGAATCACAATTAATCTGAATTAACTAAGGCTGATTTAGTTTCAAAATACCTTCCTGCTTCAATTGCCATGATCTGTTACCTTTGGACGAAAAAAAAAAGAAGGAAAGTCAAAAGTATTTTTTTTTCTGAAAGAAGAATTGAATGACTGTGTTTCCCTTGGGTTTTAACTGCGTGGTGTGTGCTGGTGTGGAACAGATGGTTCAGAAGTATTACAGCAGTGGTTTTAGATCTTTATCACAGCATTAAGATCTATATCACAATGTTTTTTTTGATAGCGGAGGCATTTCTAAGGGCGGCACAATGGCATAGTCGCAGTGCAGTCGTCTCACAGCAGCAAGGAATCGTTTGAGACACACGTGGCTTTCCTCCAGGTTTCCTGCTCTGTGATTGGTTGGCTAGCAATCCAAGACGAGTGTTCCGCCTTCAGACCCCGGGTTGCTGGGATTGGCTTCAGCTCATCCAGAAAATGTATGGCCTTCAGAATGTAAATATTGAAGCGAGTAAATTTGGGAATCGGTTTTGACTGCAACAACGATTTCAAAACGACGCAAGATCCTTCTCACCCTGTTCCAAAGAGACCAGAGTTTCTTAGCTAAATTATGTGGATCGTTGGCACAAGCATCTGTATTCTGTCAGCCGTGCTGCCCTTGTGATTGTATTTCACTTGCTGCAGGTAGAACTGCATCTCAAAGTCCCTTGACAAGAGCACAGCCAAGCATCAATGATTCGTACCGAGCCTCTGTGGAATACAAGGACACCATTTCTCTAAATCTCTCTCTGGTTCATTTGGAGAGTTTTCTGTACTCGTCTGTAGAGGTCTTCATGCACCCGGTTGTGAGATGATCCCCATTAAGAGAAAAAACCCAGAAGGCACTTACGAATAAAAGGGTCCTTCAGAATTTGATGCCGCTTCACTTAGGTGAGTGACCACAATGTCAAGACTCAGCATAGAAATGAGACTGAAGGCTTGATAGCACAGGTCTGCCCGACAAAGCGGACCCAAACATTGGCAGAGGACTTGTTTGATAAGGTTTACTGCAACATTGAGTGCTAACGTCTTGTCAAGGCTTTAATATATCAAGATGTCGAACGGCGAGGTCCATCCCGGTGATTGGACAGGGACTGTTTGCTAGCATCTTCTCCGGGCACGTCAATTGAAAAGGCAGGTTTTAAGATAACTGTGTTTACACCTTTTAATCATTGGTTTAAAGGCAGACTAGTATTGAACACACACGCAGGCAAATGTGCCGTAGTTAATTACATGGCTTTAGCTATTTCAGCTAAACCCAGACTTTAACTGCATTGAATGTCTGGGATTGTAGCTTTTAAAACACTCTGACTACTTTCATGGGTAAATAAAGAAAGCATCTACCTCTGCTGAATTGGTGCCACAATGTAGACTCCAGTTGCAAAGTGTTGGTTCGACTAAATAAAAAGAATGAATGAATGAAATTCAAAGTAAAAATACTCGCCCATTTCAGAAAGTGAGGAAATATGGCCACTATAGAACACTCAGGGTTTGACCTTGCATCTTGGTGTTTGAAAAGGCGTCAAAACTTTTTTGTAAGGCAAAGCAAGTTTATTTTTTAAAGCACAATTCGTACTCGTACATAATTCAAAGTGCATTAGGTGCATTACAGAACACAGAACATTTAAAAACACAGAAAACAAGCACAACAACAGGACAACAAATAAGCAGACATAATAAAATTGTAACCTAGTATTTATCTTGATAGCTCAGGGGACGGAACAAAATTGAGCATTTACGGCATGTTTTGTTTCAGGTTTCAGTTTAGAAACATTTTAGAATGTTCCGAATTAAATGTGTTCTTGTTTTTTTTTTTGCAACCTTTTTATATTCGTACAATCTAATTGAAGGATGATTACATTTATGTTTAGAGCTTTTCCTGGGAGTCTTTTGACTGGCGCTCCTGGAACAGCTAAAACATTATCACACATTTTTAGTTCAGCATTAGAGTTGGACTGAATGGCTCCTCTAATATTTTACTCTTCCAGGTCATGATGGACCTGTGGACACAGCTGACTTAAATGGACTGTGAATGCAAGGACAGTCTCACAATAGAAGAGGATGTTAATCTAAGCTCGGAGCTGGCACTCACCTGCCATTTACTCTGGTGAGACACTTCCAGGCCTTTCTTGCCTTTTACAGCAAATCAATTTCCGTCGTCAGTGCAGAACCCTCCTAAGGCAATGGTCTATACCACATTTCACTTAGTGTATGTGGGCCACGGGAAGACATGGAGCAATCTTACACTTCAAGCAGAGCTATTGTCCAGATGGAATATGGGCCTCGGAACTTGACGGATGGGTTCTGATTTCCACAAGGAGATGTATAATGTACTCGGACTTGTTAATCTCATGTACCGTATTTACGCGAATATAAGCGTTTTTCGAATTTTCGACACAAAAAATCTTGGAGGTCTTATAATCGCCGATTTCAATTCGCCGCGACACCTAACAGAGACAAAGTAACACAGGAAGTAAGATTTAACTAAATACAGTACAATCATTTATATTACAACAAACAGAGACTACAAACCAAGACCGGGTAGCTTAGCTGAGCGCAACCGGCTACAAATGAATTGAAACAGTCGAAGAAAAACAGTTGAAACTAAAAAAATCCAAGCAACAGATACAATCAAAACGCTCGGTTGCTGCACAGGGGATAAAAATTCTCTTCACATGACGTCGGATAAACAGAGAGCTGGAAACAGGCCTGAGCTTGAAACAATTGCTCTGCGCATGTGCGGAGCCTGACTGCAGAGCAAAGGATCTTGTGAAATGAAGTCCTGATCACTAGAATCGACTTTTTGTTATGGATTATTCAAGTGAAAGAATATCAAAAGGATATGAGTCACAAGTTAGGTTTGTTAAATAAAGAAAAAAATAATATTTTTAAGAGAATATTAATGTAACTGAAGCAGAAACGTTAATAATAATGAAAAAAAAAATACTAATTTATTTCAAATCATGGGGGTGCTTATTTTCACATAAAGACCCTAACCCTAATCTAAATGCTCATCAGAAGGAATCTATAATGAATGTCCATTTCAGATTACTTAAAGACAAGCCAGGGATGTGGGAGTCTCAGTTTTAACCTCAGTCCCCAACAACTTTAAACTCATGTGCCTCCGAACCAAAGCGCAACTGATCTTGCCTCCACAAGGTGTGTTATGATATATCAGCGTTTCGGAGTTATCAACTTAGGGCTGGCCTCTACGTCTTGTTTATCGATTCCCCAGCTGCTGAATTAAGTGCCCTATAAATCTCAGGGCCACTCCCCTGCAGAATCATCTCAGATGGATGTGGAGAAAAAAAACCTCTGTATGCCTCCTACAACTTAACCTAAAATTCTGTATATACTACAATTATTTGTCTGAGATTTACAGTTTTAGATAAATGCTGATGTTAATGAAATTATAGCTGTCTGACAGTCTACGCTCCATTATCTGCTTAAATTATAGTTTAGCCTTGATTTTACTTGGGTTAACATTTGGCAGATTCACTGATTTTGTGATGCTGTTATATTAGTGAAATGGTTCACTTAGTTTGTTTCAGAATCTCATTTTATTTTTTATTTTTTTTATTTGCACAAGAGTACCAAAATTTAAAAGAAAATATAAGAAAGTGCAATTTCAAACTGTAAATGTTGGATCAGCTTAGAAATCAGAAAGTATTTTAAAGCATTTACCAAGAATATCATTGAATGTATGTAATTATTCATTCAAGCAGGACACTGCTGTTGGTATTTGTAGTCAAAAGTTTTGCAAGTTTCAATAAGGAGATCTGTATTTTAATGTTTTATACCACATTTTTTTAAGAAATACATTTTCATGTAAAATAAAGACATAAAGGAAAAATAAATAAATTTATGAAGAAGGTAGAATAACTTTGAAAGTAGGATCAGTTATTTACAATTATTTTTATTTATTTTTTTATTACATGTTGTATGGAATTTAATTATTTCTTTATTATTTACTTTTTCGGTTTTACACTTTTTTTTTTCATATTTTAAAATGGCCAGACTTTATTTCTTGCACTGGCAGCCAAGTGAGCATATGTGTGCAGCGAGCTGGCAGGAAGCAAAAGAATAGGTTTCGGAAATTGTCTCCTTTACAGATTAAATTATGTAAATGAATAGGCTTTTCATGTTCAATTTGGTAAAGTAATATGAAACTTCAAAGGATCTGATTACACTTTTCACAGCAAAACACCTGTGACTGCTGCTAATTTCAAAATGGATGTTCATTCACATCAAAAGCTTCTCATTATCTGCGCATATCAATGCCTTTAGAAGCTCCATTTATTGTACTTAGTCAATTAAGTTGAGTTGTGCGTTTATGAAATGGCACATTTTATCCATGGTAACAATCTCAGTGGAGGAATTTTTTTTTTATTAACTTTGTATCTGCGAATGAGACTAAATTAATGACTGAATTTATAGTACTTTGCGCACACACCATGCATTCATTTTCCGAGCTATTCATTTTATTTTCCATTTCTTGGTCAAAGGGAGCATGAGCCAATCCCAGCAACTCTGGGCAATCCCAGCAAAAGTGGGACGCCAACCAATCACAGAGCGGGACACACACATTCACACCTCCTTACAGGCTACAACTCTTCCAGTTACCCCACCGCCCCGCCCATCTCATGCATATGCTAATAAGCCAATACAGGTCTAACAGTAAACGCTATCATTTTGTGCGATTCAACACTTTTACCATTATCGGATTTGAATTTCAATAGACTCTAGTTTGCATGTTCCTCTAAAGAGAAGTAGTCTTGTGTGAAGTAGCATCATCTCGATTCTGAATCTTTGTTGTGGCATTTTAATAAAAGACATGCTTGGGCAGCATGACATTAAAACTGCACTGACATTTTGGATGTTATTGCTGTGCATGCAGGTTTGCATCCTTGTGCGCAATCCGAATGTTCCAATTTGATTCTTGATTTGCAAAGTGTCACAGATGTTTTTCCTTGAACGTGATTGATAGCTGAACATCGGTTATAGGTTTATTTGGTGATTTGCGCGTCTTTATATTTGTTACTTTGCGGTTTGACCATCACGGATTCACGACAACGCTGACTTTTTTCCATTACGTATGTATCAATTATAAAAGAAATATAGCATGGATTTTCTGTAAATTTCGAAAATATGAGGAGCCCAAATATTTCGTCAATTATATTAATAATTAGTATCTGCTCTTACTGATAGTTCATTGCATTGCATATGACAAATAATTCAGTACAAAAACTAATAAAATACGAAACCAGAATGTTTCAAATGCTGATAGATGACGAATCACCTCCCAAGTTTTGCAATCTAGCCTGTGATTGGTGTTTTGACCGCTTCTCCGATCCGAAGCAGCTTGGCTTGTGTCCAACCAGAAGAATCTTCACGTGGCCACTTGGTTAAATAAAAGTGTCCCCACTTCGCGGATTTTCAGCTATCGCGGGCGAGTTTGGAACCTATCTACCGCGATAAACGAGGGTAATCGTTATTCAACAAAATTTGAAAATCTACGAAAAGGACACTGGCTTTCCGTTCGACCTTTACTTACTGCCAGTTAATTTTTCTGCACTATGCAAAAGGTTTCGGCATTATTTTAGTCCTTTGAACTTAAATAGTGGGTTCAGCAGACGGGTTGTCCTCATATAACCCATTAAACCAACTCCAGGTCATTCCTCCTTCAAGACCCTAAAACTGAATTTATTTGGTGTCAGGAAGCCGAGCGGATTGACTGAACATGAGCAAGCCAAAGCCTTGTGGGACTATTAGGCCAGAGATTGGAATGATCAGTAGGTGATGAGCAATTGGAAAGGGTTAAGATTGGGCTGCGGGGATCTTCTGGGTTCATTACACTAGTTCATCTTCTGTTGTGTGTTCACGTCAGCTCTTACCCCCAAAGCCCACTTAGCTGTCTGCCCAGTTCTAGGTCCAGTCTCTCTGGTCATTTTGCGGCCTGAAATAGACCTTTCTGCTACCTTGAATTCCGCACCATGTCTGACAGCTCTGACTCTATGAGGTTCACAGCAGACGCTCGGAGAGTAGCTGACCATCCCAGCCAATATCAGTTTGGATCATTGGTAGGGTGGTCAGCTGATTAGAGAATGAGCGATTCTCCATTTCCTTTGGAGAAAGATTAGTTCTTAGATGTGAGCTGGTGAGGGACTCTCACCTGTGATCTGTTAGCCCGTGTGGAATGGGTTCAACTCGGGGCAGCAGGTAATCAATCACATGTGAATCATCTCCGCCCTTTGAGAAGAAGAAGCCACAGCTATTGTCAGGGATTGTCCAGTTAATGAACACAGTCTCATTTCGGTTGGAGTTTCCTTTCGCTCGTGTCTTTTCGGCGAGTGCGGATTTGAAGCAGTTGTTTTTGACAGACAGACAGCGCTCTAAGTAGACAGTTGTTGTAAGCTCGGATCGAGTTTGAGGCGAGAAGCTCTGCTAGATAGATTTACGGTGGAAATAATGCTACAATGTACTCTCACTGGTCAGTTCTTTGAGTTTCATGCTGTTTTATGAGTTTCATTGCATCGACATGGTTAATGCTTATGGGCTCCCAGTGTAATTTCAAATGTGTGAAAAATGCATGGATGTCATGAGAGAGTTCCTCCATCTCTTATGATTGAACACCCTTGTCGGAAATACGCCACACAAAATAGTAATGCAACTCTCTATTTTGCTAACATGGAGTATTAGTAAATGTAAAATTATAGTTTTTGTCTCTTAATGTTTTCCCCAATTTAATTTTAATTTTTATTTCCGGTGCGGCAGTTGTGGTTCAGTGGTAGGGAATTGGTTTCCAAGAGGTTACAGGTTCTTTAAAGTTCTTTAATACAGTTTCTGAAAATGGATTTGTAGATAGAACAAAAGTATTATGTGTACAGTATTTTGCAAAGCTGAAGTCAAGCTGGGGAGTCGAGGTACTGTCGTACCGCGTTGGTGCCGTGAGAATACTTGTATTATTACACAAGTCTGCACCGCAAACAGTTCGCAACAGTAGATTTGAAGTTGAGAAATGTTGTAAGATTTTTGGAAACGTTAATCACAATCCAGTCGAAGTTGGAGAATTAAGAATCTTTGATTGTGGACAGAAACCAAAAGACTATTCTGTCTCAGCAACTATGTCTCAGTAAGGGAGGATTAAGCTAAATTGTTTTATACATTACTCATTGTTACTTTACATATTTGCCATGCCATTATTGTAGACTATACTTTATTGTAGATTTTTGGTTGTGTCGAACATGAACATTTTTCATTGCCATAATTTTACAAACTTTTACATACTTAAATTGAAGTTTTATCAACGTACCTGTATTTTAAGAGATGTCTTTCAAACCAACAATTAATTTTGAGGTTCTTGTTGGTTTAATGAAAATATGTTGTTAAGAAACAAAGAAAATATATTGGCAGATTAAACAAAAAGTCCACTAAATTATATTACAGTATTTTAAACCAGTGTTTATATAGTGTTGAGTTTACATACATTTACATTGTATACTTGAATATTTAATTTTACAAGCTTCAAATATTTATTTGTGATTAAACGAAATTTATTTGATTTAATTTTTATTTTTAATTCCCTTTCCTCAATGTTAGCTTGTTCATCTCTGGCCAATTTCCAAACTCCAATTCCCATTGTTTTTTGACCGTGTGGGAAAACCACAGAAGCACAGCAATATACCAATGCACCAACTCTTCATAAAAAGACCCGACTTTGATCCTGAGTCTGAAATAGGATTGATATGTGGCAATATACCCAGTATGGCGGCCATTTGTAATAACAGTTATTTGTGTAGCATTAGCTAAGTTGTAAAATTGCACTGTATTTTGTAATACGGCATGTTGTTATTTTTTATTACATTTACGGTCAAATTGCAGACGTCTCCATTCTAGAACTGTTATGCACTATAAGTCGCTTAAAAGTGTCTTGCTAAGCGCTAAAATGCAAAAAGTGCTGTTGATATTCATTGGCCCACATTCATTGGAGTTAAACGTTTGGGTCTCGCCGTCACTCGACACACTGGTGATTTCGAAGCAGAGGTGAGCACTTGCTCAGCATCGCAAGCTCCGAGTGAAAAATGTTCCTTGGCTTGGCTTCGCCACGTTGAAGGCCACAGGTAATTGAAAGAATAATTTATTAATATATTTTGATACAAATCAAAACTAACGACCTAGCCTCTCAGGAAATTACAGCAGAGGGATGTGGGTGTGCATTAAAGGTCTGCCGCTCAGTGCTGAGTTGCATTACTCAAATAGCAGTGGGTCTGGTGGCGGCTAGTGAGAGCTGTTAATAAAGGCTCGCTGACATGCTTTCCATCACTCGTAATAGAGATATTGTCATAGGCTGCCATTTCCAAGCCCAGCAGCATCCCAGAGAATGGATGAGGCTCGGCCAATGTCCCTATCTATCCTCATCCCAGGTCACGGCGCAAACACTGCCGAATGTCCCCACAAAGCTGGATGTGTATCAGTACACAAATCAGCCCAAGATGCATTGATAAACTTGCGCCCTTCTAAAAGAGCCACATTTGCACCTCTTCCCCTGATAAAACAAGCAACACATGTCGCAGTTTTCCCAACAGGCATTTATTTAGTGCTCTGTCTTTTTGATTAATTCGCTTGGCCATGTTTCGCCGCGGCAGACGGACACGGCAGTGAAGCCCTGATGTCACGTCCTCACCATCCTGCCTGGAAATGCTCTGTTTTATTAAAGCAATATTTTCCGTCAGAAAAAAAAAATCCAATTTTTACAACATCACGCTTGGAGCGAAAGCATTTCTCGCACCTTGTTTTAGTCTGCCCGAGTTGCTTTAGTTTTTTTTGGTATCCCTACTCTCTGTGTAATGATCTAAAAACACAACACAAAATAAAAACCATCTTTATTTGAGCCCGACTGTACTGGCATTTACCATTTGATCAGCTGAAGCAACATGACATCCACGCTCTCCTGCTTAGTGCCTCAACATCCTCGCCGCGAAAGGCCTAATAATGAGGTGCGCACTAAAAAGTGAGGAGGGTAGTGAACACACTAAGCAGGAGCTGTTGTCTAAGGCGATGCTTTGAAAGATGCTATTCTCGGAGCCCACGTGTGGAATTCCAGTTTAGACGCAGTTTACCGACACTCTCGCCTGGCTTGACGTGACATGTGATGGAATAATGAGTTGCTGTATTTCTTGGGAGGTCCAGCTGGGTTCAAGGGCGCGGGCAATGGTCAGCCGCAATTGGGACTGCGTCTCTAGCAGACCTGGTTCCATCTCATTATCTGAAATGACAAGAACCAGCTGTAAGAAATGTGGGCAGATGACTGGCGATTAATGAGGATCTTTCTTCTCATTTTGTGGAAGCCTTCTGAAAGGTCAAGGTTAGTTTCGTTCTGTCCTTTGCTTATGAAAGCGTGGGCGATGAATATGGAGACAAAAACCTTTGTATAAAAAAAAAACGTCTGTTTAAAACACACACACACACACACTTCAAGAAACCCAAGTCGACTATTGTGGCGAGTCCGAAATTGATTTATACGTCTTCATTTTGCCACGCTCTCCTTTTAGGTTATCAGTGAAACAGTGCCATTTATATTCACTTTCTCTGTCATGGAGGGGGTGTTTTATTACCATTCTTATTTGCATAAACGTATACCATATTTACATATTTCGCCAACAAATAGTGCCTGGCTTGCAAGGTTTTCGTTCTGCTGTTGCTTTGCCCTCTAAAGACTATTTAGCAATTTTGTCACTGTTTGCTGAAGTCATGGTAAACTTACTGTCCCTGCTGCTTTTATTATATATTTTTTGTCTCTTTCCGCTGTCTTATGTGACATGAGTAGTTAAAGCAAACCAAGATTGATTTGTTCATTAAGGCACAATCAGGATACATTTGTCGTGCTGGGAGAAGAGAGGCAGCTGTGCTTGCCAATGTAAGGCTTGTTGTTTTTAGACTCGTGTTAGTTGGTTGTTTTTACACTTTTATTAAATAGACTCATGGACAAATTCACAAAGGACTCCTGAGGTGAAGCTGAATTTTCGATATGTTGTTGCATGCGGTCTGTACAGGAAGTCCTCAAACTACAGCTAACTTTGGCCCATTGTGGAAAAACTTTCCAAATTGATTTAATACAGTATTTTTTTCTGCACATTGTTTTAGTGTGTGTGTGTGTGTGTGTGTGTGGTCCGAAAATTATTTTCAAATGTGGCCCAGCGTGCTAGGTTTTTATACTAAAGTGAGGACCTATGTTCTTATGGGGACTTCGATCTGGTCATCACAATGTTTAAGAGCTGCATAAAGGCAAATACGGCCTTTAATATTTTATGGCTGAGGCTATGTTTGAGTTTTGTCTAGGACTTAATAGATTGGACGCAAACATTGATGGGTGGACATTTTCTTGTTGGAGAAAAAGCCCCAAAATGCCAGAACTGTAAAGTGGTTGTAAAAGTTAAACACATATTCTTAGAATGCCATTTTTAAAACCATAAGACCAGATTTTTTTTTTAATCAAAAATTCATATTGTCAAACTTAAGTATTTTTATGTATATGTTTTTCTGCACATTATTTAATTTGATCTTGACATGACGCAATATTGCAAATGTTCTGTTGTGCATACGTTTATTTAAATTTTTTTGTATCTGCCACGAATTGGCCCCTAAACGAAACAATCAATCAAATGAACCTTGATGGTTAGGGTGGTAAAGGAATGGCGAGACCCCACTCTGATAGAGTGTGTTCCCGGCTGTGTTTTCCCATGTTAGGGCTTGTAACACGGCCAGTTGGACAGCATCTTCACAAAGTGCAACTCGGTTTTGGCATAAGACGGGAAACGGAGGATGTGAATGTGAACACTCATTATGTTCCGTAAGCAAGTCTGTCATTCATCAGACTCACCTCTAGTGCCAATTTCACTGCTGACTAACCAGCCTCTACGATCATCGCAACCTTGAATTGAAACAAATAATGCAAAAAAGCGGAAACGTCGTTGTTTTATATTCATAGGGATGTGATGTGATTTTAGGAGATGGAGTGTTGTGCCCAGTTATGCCATTATCAGCAGTGCTGTCAAAAGTAGTCACCTTTGTTACTTAAGTAGAAATGTAGATACTAGAGTTAAGAAATACTTCTGTGGAAGTAAAAGCAACTGCCCAACATTTTACTGAAGTATAAGTATTGTTACTAATACTGATAAACTTACTTTGAAGTATAAAAGTGAAAGTAATGCATTAAAAACAATGCCATTATATAACTATATTGATATAGTAAAATGTTGTTGTATGTAATTACATTGAAAATGAATGCATTTTATTACAAAGCTTATAGCCTTACACATAAAAGAAAAATATATAGGTTTGAAAGAACCATATGTGCTACTAAGCATAGAGTGGACAATATGATGACTACTATTGTAACTTTATTTCAAAAGCATGTCATCAATGACGTTTATTTGATTTACATAACAAAACATAATTTAAACACAGATCAAGAATCAAAGATTTACCAATATGCTTTGTTCAGTTGCAAAAGCGACTTCTATAAAGCAGCTTCTCCGTAATGCTTAAGTGTGATGGACCACGTACAAACCAATAGGGTGTCGGAATGATACGTGTTTATACATGTCATCCAACCACAATCAGGTTTATTGTAACTGGATTCCACTAATACTATGAATAAAACTAACCGAATTGAAATTGCAGTAACTTGACTAGTTTTGAATAAGTTACCAGTGGAAAGTACAGATATTTGTTTAAGAAAATTGAAAGAAGTATAAGTAAAAAGTAAGCGGAAAAATAATTACTCTAGTAAAATAAAAGTAAGCCAAATTTCTACTTAAGTAAGGTAACGAAGTAGTATTACTTTATCGTAATATTGAACGCGGTATTAATTACTGTATCAGAGACTGGAAAAATGTGAAAGATATTTAGACAAACTGTTTCGCTGAAGTTTTGGAAAATACTTTTTTTGGAGAATACATTTTTGGAATAAGTTTTTTACAGAATAAGTTTTGGAATTGTTGAGTTGCAGTCGATAGTCACAGAAATATGCATAGGCTCACTAATTTTCACAGCATTGAAGTCTACGAAGTCTGGGCATAAAGTGGCACTATCTGGGCACAATCTGGTCAAGAGTGTGATGGGTACGTTTTGAGACCCTGGCACAGGGTGGGAGCATCAATCACTACAGTGATGATTTCAGGCAGTGAACAGTGACAGAAGCTACAAAGACGAGCCGAAATAATCTATTAATATTCCAGTAGGGGAACGTCAGGAACATCTACTCGCCTTCCTGCACACAAACAGCACATTGAGAGCACATTCCCTAAAGAGTTTGTGTCAGAAATCTACATGTATTCGCTAACTTTCTGTGGCCGCGCTCTGACAAAGCTTTGGGAGTAAAGGGTGTGTGACAATTGACATGCTGTAGGTAGAGAGATGGATGGATGTAGATAGAGAGAGAAAGACAGACAGATAGACAGAGAGTAGGGATAGGTGGACGCACATAGTGACAGAAAGAAAGGAGGATGGTATTTGTCTGCATTTCTATCTGTCTGTCTGTTTATATTTTTTTCTGAGTCTGGATAGATGGAGGGAGCGAGAGAGAGACAGACAGATAGACAGACAAACTGTTTGGTATTGTGAGTGTGAGAGAGAGACTGTTAGTAAAGTGATTGAAAGAGGGAGATAGAGAGACAAACAGGTGTATAGACAAAAGTCTGTCTGGTTTGGTATAGTTATTAAGTGAGTGAGTAGTGTGTGTGTGTGTGTGTGTGTGTGTGTGTGTGTGTGTGTGTGTGAGAGAGAGAGAGAGAGAGAGAGAGAGAGAGAGAGAGAGAGAGAGAGAGAGAGAGAGAGAGAGAGAGAGAGAGAGAGAGAGAGAGAGAGAGAGAGAGAGAGAGAGAGAGAGAGAGAGAGAGAGAGAGAGAGAGAGAGAGAGAGAGAGAGAGAGAG
>MU204318.1:3581629-3663442 GCA_017309775.1 Paedocypris sp. Pulau Singkep | reverse complement strand
GGGCCTGTTTGGTATAGTGAAAGAGTGAGTGTTAGAGAGATAGAGAGAAAGAGAGAGACTGTTTGGTATAGTGAAAGAGTGAGTGAGTGTGATAGAGAGAGAGAGAGAGAGAGAGAGAGAGAGAGAGAGACTGTTTGGTATAGTGAAAGAGTGAGTGAGTGTGTGAGAGAGAAAGAGAGAGACTGTTTGGTATAGTGAAAGAGTGAGTGAGTGTGTGAGAGAGAAAGAGAGAGACTGTTTGGTATAGTGAAAGAGTGAGTGAGTGAGAGAGAGAGAGAGAGAGAGAGAGAGAGAGAGAGACAGACAGACAGAGAGACAGACAGACAGACTGACTGACTGACTATTTGGCTTTGTAAAGTGATTTAGAGATGGAGATAGAGAGAGACAGACAGACAGACAGACAGACAGGTGTACAGGCAAATATAATGCATTTGTTATTTATTAATACATTTTTTACTTATTGTTTCTTCTGAAGACATTTTAGACTCTTTTCAATCCAGCGTTGCTTCTTGGGAAATATGTAAATGTCCCTGAGTTTGCCAGGATATTTTTGCTGACCTCGACTGCCGGACATTGGAAATCTCCTTAAGAATAGAATCACGTTTCCTGCCTTTCGCTACCTGATCACTCCATGTATACAAAAAAGAAGACAAAAGCACGGCTATAAATTACATAGTGACAAGGAATCAGCAAATAAATCACCTCGGGGTGGCCGGCACACGGAGACCGTGATTCATTTTACTCTCCAGAGGCAGGAACATTTAAGCCAGCCTTCGGTGTGGGAGGATGAATTGTGTCTGTTAAAAAATCCTTGCTGCTGGATTAAAATTTAATGTCTGCATTAACAATAAAGCCCAATCTTTTTGTTACGCAGCGAAGCGTTTGCGTAACACGCTAATGATGGCGAATCCATCTCTCAGCCCGTAGAAACGTTATACGTCTGATGTATGTCCTTTAAATACAGTCAGACATAAAGCTACCGTATTTACGCGAATATAGGCCGTTTTTTTGCTATTTTAGTGCCTCAAAAACTTGCGGGGTGCTAATAATTGCAGATTTCAAATGTCCATGCAAATATAAGCGCTAATTTCTTTAAATAATGGTTCTGGAGTCGTGCAGTCGTGCGTAGGAGTTTTTATTAGCTCAATAACAGAAATAAAGAAACATTAGAAATGTTGCTACACTTAATGGGGAAAAAATAACACTGGAAGAAGTGAAATTAAACGAAAAACGATCATTAATATTTGAACAGACAGGCCATGATGCATTCGATTGATCGCCGTGCTAAAGGCTAACGGGCTAGCGCTTGAAAACGAGACCAGCAAAAGCTTCGGAACAAACAGAAAACAGTTCAAAACGAAGAACACCGGAGTCAAACACAATCAAATCGTTCTGTCTACTACACAGAGGCTGTTCTAATATTTACGTCTAACAAAAACCGAGCTCAGTCAGCTTTACGCTATGCTATTTTAGCGCAAAGGCTGGTGGGAACCAGTGAGCATGATGGGAGGTGTAGTTTCGACCGTTAGAATAGATTGTTGTTTCATTATTTTTAAGTAAAGCAACATTGAAGTGATTCGAGTCACAAGTAAGGTTTGTTAAATAAAGAAAAAGTAGTATTTTAGAAAGAAAATTAACGTAATTTAGCCAGAGACAAAATGTATTAATTTATTTTATTTTTTTATTTTGTGCCTGAAAAATCAGGGTGGTGCTTATATTCGCATAAATACGTTATATGCCATTTTTAAACAAACACAAAATGTTCACATAGTAGCTAGGTTTGTTTTTCGTTGTGGTTTTCTTTCCCGCCAAGCGTTTTAATCGGCATCTGTCAGTGTAATGTCTCAGGCAATAAGGTGATCGCCTCCTCCGAGAGTCAGACAGTGATTGAAGTGGCCTGTCATTGACAGAAATAGAGCTGTTCTAGCTGGAGTGTGTGTCTGATCAGAGTAAAAGCAAGTGCTCTCGCGGGGGATAGGCACGCACGTGTAATCAAAGAACAGCTGAAATATTTTTTAATAAACTATTCATCTTCGTAAACAGCATTTTTATGGTCGGGGAATATGGCGTGTCAAGGACAGCAGAAGAACAAACTGGGATTCAAACTGGTAGTAGCCCATAGTTAGAACACCCATGAACAATGGACATTTTTCTTTTTTATTGACTCTTTTTTCCTTATTCTGAACACAGATGAACAACGGACATTTTTCCTTTTTAAAGACTCTTTTTTTTTCTAATACATACATAGTCTTGGACTAAGAAAAGCACTATTTGGATAACCTTGAACTCGTTTAATGGTCAAATGTACCCATTTTTATTTACGTTGGATATCATATGAAGATTTATATCTTGTTTTAACATATTAAGATGTTATTTAAGTGACAGAGATAATAAAAAAATTCAGGTGAAAAAGATTTGCCTCAATTGCAAAAAAATTGCAAGAAAATAAAAATGTTGAAAATAAGTTAATAATTAAAAATAAAAAATAAAACAATAGATCTCATAATGTGAAATTAACCCATTTAAAAAAATACATCTAGCTACAGCTCTTTCAATGTTGTGTGATGTGTTTTTATTTCTATTTTTGCAAATTCAGTGACAACTACAATCTTGTAATTTTCACTCTTATTGCAAAACCTTGTGGGTGATTCATGTCATTCATTGTTTCTCTCAGTCAAACTCAAAGATGCAAAAAAGTGCAACCTCATAAATAGCATCCAGTACCTTCAGCACCCTGCAGATGGCGATATCACAGTGTAACAAGTAACAGTAAGTGTCCATTCAAATCTAGTGTAGTAAAGAGTACAGAAACTCGACACAAATGTAGTCAAGTAGTGAGTAAAAGTTGGTTATATTTAAGTAGCCAAAAATACTCAAGTAACAAAGTCATTTTACTACTAGTACTTTACACCACTGCCTTCTTCAGCCACACTAAACAGAACTTTGGCCCAAATAGCAGAACAATATTAGGCTTTGGTAAAATTTTTTATTTTGGTTCTTTAAGATATGCCCAAAAAAGCAAATGACCAATTTAACTGGTGGTCCAGGTAACCGGAATCGATTTTATTCTATCCAGTCCAGGATCTTGTGCTCAAACAAATCCAGCATCGTTTTTCATGAATAGCCGTGTGCTGTTTTGAATATGTTTCAAATTTGTGTGGATGTTTTACACGTCTGTGCTTACAGCTCGGCTGAGAAGCTTCGCGTTTTCCTTCTGAGAGCTTTGGTCGGAAAAGTGCATTAAATGCTCTGTTCCACCTGAGCTTCTTTTTGATGTGGACTCTGTTGGTCTAAAAGCATCCGAATGTCGTGACTGAGGTAGAAGCCTGTGGACAACCTCAGGCCGAGACATGGAGTGTCTGGAGCCGCACAGATGGAAGAGCCAACCAGCCTGTGATCTCTCGGATGTCTCAAAACACTTGGAAATTGCTTCGCCTACTTCACGCGTCTCCTGCTTTCATATATTTCCGGCAAGAGCGAGAGACGCAGGTACCAGGCTGATGTGCTGTTGATTGGTTTACTTCACTCCTAGACGCCGTGTTTGGATGAATACATCTGATTTGATGGGAGAAACAATTTTGCCGGTGTTGGGTTGCGTTACGTAGGGATGCTGTTTGTTGTTTATGGTCTAGCTGGATTTAATCAGGCTTAATTAATTGGTTTGCCCAGTCGAATGAGGAGGAATAATTATGAGCTGCATGGCAAAGAGCAGCGAGACCAGACAAAGCAAATTGCTCTGTTAATAACTTTACCCATATGTATTTGTTCTGCTCCATGTCCACTCGTGTCTACAACTTTACGCGCGCATCGCTAATTCTCATTCAAAATAAAACACTCGGCGACGCGACGCTCTAACTGGCTATTATTTAGGACATTACCAAGACGATACTCAATCTAATATGTTGAGAGTACGCTGTGAAGATGTCCGTGTACTCTCTGTGTATGCTAATTGAGATGTGGGTAGACGTTTTTTGTTTTACAGAAATATTTATTACAATTATTATATCATTATCGAAAATGCCGAACTATTGCAACAGACTCTAGAAAAAAAAAATTATCTTCACACTACTCAGTAAGTTGCAAACTGTAGGTGTGAGTGCGTGTGTCTGTGTCCCACTCTGTCATTGGTTGGTCTGTGGATTGCTTGGATTGGTCCCGCCTTTAGGTTCAGAGTTATTGTGATTGGCTCCTGCTCTCCGTGACCAAAATTGGAAAAGCAGTTCAGAAAACGAATGCACAGATATATAGAATTAGATTTTTTTCAAAGGAAAATGTATGGTTTTGAAATGTTGCACATCTAAACTAATCTAATTGCTAATCTAGATTTGTCTACTTTTCGGGGGCTTTTTTTTTCTTATAAAATAAATGTTATGCCATGTATTATTATTAAAGGATGTTCGAGGGTCCCAAAAGCAAGAACAGTTGAGAATAACTGAACTGATACATTTTTATTATTATATAAAAAATAATCAATATATAAATATACTGTAGATATACCGTAAAACCTTTTAATATGATGCCATGACGGTCTAATTTTCAATTTCCATCAATCTCACTCACTTTATCCTTATCTAACCCATGATCTATTATCTATAATAACAACATATCTATTATTTTAATTGTCTTTAAAACACCTTTTCATCTATTGTTGTTACCTCACAGAAAAGAAAGACCCTTTGATTCTATTATTGTGTGGATTTTGCATGTTCACCCAATGTGTGCATCGAATTAAAAGAATCTTCTATTGTCCCAGTACCACAAATACACAATGAAATCACATGATTCTGCTCCAGGTCCCCCACAACCCAGAAATGAAAGCAGCAGTTCATAAGATGAATGGACTGTTTGGCCTCTTGGCTGTACTTGCATTGCAAAAATGAACATATTCGGGGCAGCGAAAGCCTGATTTATTAGTGTAATTCTTAACAGCACATTAACTTAGTTTACCTTGATCATGCCCCCCACACCAATGCCAAAATCAAGCCTAATTCATGCACACGCTCACAAAGGCAGCGAGAGCGCACAGAATAAATAACTATGAAAAATAAACTGCCTATCTCTCCTGGCTCAGCTGTGTGCTGCCTGGGGGCAGAAGATAAATGGAAGCACAAGGCTAAAGCATCATTTGGAACCAGAAGTATTAGTGATAAGCCAGTCGGGCTGGACCCCCAACAAGATACCTGGAACACCTGCCTTGCGTGACACCATTACAGCATATGGGAGGCAGGTGAGAAAAAAGAAAAGTGGAAATTGATTCATGCAAAGTTGTCACTGAAACCCGAAAGAACAGGACAGAGATTAAATTGGGTCAGGAAAAATTCCGAAACCTTTCTTTTGAAATTAGATTCCCCTAATGTGCTGTGGTCTATTATTTATGTCTGCTTTTTTATTCCCCTATAATTCGGAATATTTCAAGGGTGTGTTTTCGATAAATATTGCATGCAGGGATGGCCAGCCACATTCACCCGTACTGGAAAAATAAAGCACCAGTCTTTTAAAATCTTTACACTTGCATCATGTTTACTACAGAAACTGTATTTCCATTTGCTCCGGTTTGACCTTTATTGATTTGGCAAACCTCTTGTGCGCAAGAAGCCACGAGGAACAACTAAAGTGGGATTATTGTTAAAGCAGAAAACTCTTGATTTGTTTTCGAAGCAAACATTGGTGATTTGTGCATGTGAAGATGCAAAAACTGAACATTTTTATTTATATTCTTTACCCTTATGGTACCAAACCATTTTTTACAATTAAATTATTGAAAAGTATGTAGCAAATAGCTTAATTTTACTAGGCATGTGAAATTGCTGTAATACCGTATATGCTTTTTGTCTTTTTATTTAAATTATTTGCATTGCTTTAATGAGTTTTGACACTTTTTGCAGATATTCTAAAATGTTTAGTGATCAAATACCAAAACTGTGAAATTGTATCTAAATTTGGGACATTTTAATTTGTGAAACACTTTTATTTCCCAAGATGTCCGCCATTTTGTTTCAAAAAATGTTACAATCATTAGTGTTAGCATTATAATCTTTTTAGCATTATGTCGAGAGCTCATTAGATGTAAAATGTGTCAAGCTAATTTGATTTGTTCTGTTTATCTGGGTCAAAATGTTCTGATTCTTCTCCGCTCATCACTCTTGCTGAAGTGCGCGTCATATTAAATTTTGCCCTTTAGAGGATCCGTATGTCACATTTCCTGCCAATAGTCTTCAAGATGTTTGCCATCCATCACCTAAAGACGTTAAATAATGCACATTTTAATGAAATCAGGTTAGGCTGTGTGTTCCGTTTGGACGATTAACAGCATGACAGAGTTCAATAAGTAAGGATGTACAGATTTGTATTCGCACGCGTTACCTACAAACAAACGTGCTAGTCGAGTCAACCGCTGGATGCTAATGCTAATTTGGCTATAGAGGGGAATATGTGTGTTTTGTAGTTCTGCGATTCGTTAGCGTCCCATGAACTTTCTGACCTTGAGACGCTTAAATGGGCTACAGCTTCCCAGAAATAGTCGAAGCGGTTTATAAAATGGATGAATACTTTATTGGGATGTTTTATTTTTCCGGTTAATCTAAATCTGGCAGCACAGTTGTTTCCCAGAGGTCAAGCCAACCCCAGGAAAACGAAAAAGCAATCAAATTCCGGATTAAAAGAGCCATATTAAGTCAATTTTAGGAGAGTGTAGTGTCTATAAATGAACGCTCGACAGTATTTCAGAATTACCAGTCGAGGATTAGATCAAGAAAACAAAGTCACTGTAATGACTTTCCTCAGAGTGATGGATGTTGTATCCTTCGATAAGTGACCTTTTCAGACGAGAATTAGGTTACTCCTCTGCAGTAATGGGAAAAAAGGAAATGTGACTTTGCCGAAAGATGGACTGACACTATCAAAAAAGGCCTGAGAGCTGCGTCTATCTCTCCTTTTCCTACTGTCAGATCCCCAGCGTGAGGGATGGAGGGAACGAAAGAGAAGGGAAAATGCGTGATTCTTGGCGCTGTCAGTCGTGCGAGATTATCAGCGATGCGCTTGAGGTCTGCGTTTGCTCGCTGCAGACTACTTTGTCATGGATTTTCTGTCTTTATCTAAGGGGTGACTGATAAACTGAGTCCTTTTCTCACACCCCATGATGCATTGCCCCATCACCAATCAGAGCTGTTGGAGAGCCCTGAAAATACTGACAGATAAAGTCACAATGAAAGACGATAGTACTCAATCCGACATGCTGCGCCGCCGCCGCCGTTACACTAGATGAAACGCTGCATGGAAATATGCAACAAGTGCAGAGAATCGGAAGGAAATTGTTGGATTGGAAGAGTGAGGAAGGCATCTAATCCCATTAGCCGGACTATTTTAATATTCCAGAAAGCTTAGTTAACTCTTAAATGACTTTAATTATTCCACTTTTATGTTCAATTTTCCTTTTAAGGGCTTCTTCAGAAGAATACGTAGATTCCATCTGTATTTCTGCCGCCGCTTTGAAGTAAATAACGAGTTCTATCCCATTCTTTTCATTCAGTCTTGGCAAAATTTTGCAGCAAATGAGAGAGATGGATTTTGTTTTTGGTGTAAAGAGCTGCGTGGATTAATATTTTACAATGATTGATGTCGTTTTAAAGCAAATATGTGAATTTAATTGTCCTCAGATGTGCTAATAGCTGATCAAGGCGCAGCTAATGAAGGACTTAATGTTCCTCCAATATGCTAATTATAGGACTCATGTATCAAAGGCCTGTCAGCCAGACTAGTGACCTTCATTCAGTGAGACCGGGAGATTGAACCTTTCCCAACGAGGACGGAAGTCTTATGTTCATTGGTGTGAGCAAACAAACACGCTCTGAAACGGCCGACTGGAAAAGGCAATATAGGGCTTGTTATTTCAGCTCTGTGCAGTCACTGGGGTTTTGGCTTTTCAAAGTTCACGGTAAAGATACACGGATAAATAAGACTTAAATATTGCCTCCATAAACTCCCGGCTATTTTTATTTGGACGATAATTCAATTCGCAATATAGACTCTGGACTTCCCTGAAACGTTGCTTGCTTTGTGTAAACTGAATGTGAATCCAGCCTCTACACAATACTGGAACCGTTATTAAACTCTGAGTATTGCTCACAAGCCCTTACAGTAAAATCATTTGGGGTCAACTGTCGGTTCAGCTGTGTGAAACTCGAATCCCAGCCAGGATTGTTGAGGTTTAATTGACCTGCATGAAACAGTATCAAACGTGAAATGGTCCAGCCAGGAGCAATAACTGCTGAACGACAGGAGTTTCTGTCAGAAGTCAGACAATGGCGGCTTGTCCGAGCATGAGAGCCAAATGCTCTTAATTACTCTTGTGTGGCCTGGTGGTGTTGTTGTACTGAATTGGATTAACCCTCTTGATGTCCTGATCCGGGAGAAACAGGTTTATCCTGGTAGACGCCATTCAGAAAGTGAATGCTGTCTCACTTTCTTAGTTTTTCTGTTTTATCTTTACTACGAGAGAAACTATATTTAGCCTTGACTGTCTCTCTGTCTGTTTCTAATGGGACTATCTAGCCATTTATTATCCCATCTGCAGTATGTTCGTCCATCCATTGTCAATCCGACCATTCATTCATCTGCCTACCTATTCATCTACAAATATATCTATATTGGCGAAACCACCAAACCAAACTACCTACCTACTTTTTCATCTTTCAGTCTGTCTGTTATAATCATTCATCCATGCATAAACTTTCTCTGATGTATAACCATCAGCATCATCATTTGACCTAACATCAATATAAATGTACAATTCTGAGTATATTCTATGATTTGTAATGTTTTATGAAAGGCACCAGCCATCCTAACCAGTGGCTTGCTTCTTTTCAGCCTAAATAGCAGTAGACAGAAACTTGAGATATTCCAAGTATTTTACAGCTCATGGGCAGCTACTCTAGAAAGAGCCAAGCTTCCTCTCTTCCACTCCATCGCTTCTTTCCGTCAGCAGCTCTCAGGCAGAAATGGCCTGGTTGACTTGCACTGCATCCAGCTGTGATCTTGAAGAAAGACAGGGGCGAGATGTGGTCCAACTTTTTAATGTAGGTCTAGTCCCATCAAACTCTTTTAACTTGCCCGATGGAGAAGTCACGGAGAAAATGCTCATACTGTCTTAACCTGTATGTTACAGTCGATATCTAGTGGTAGAGTTGGAGGGTTAAAATTATGACCAAAAAGTTTGAATCATGAACCCTTTCCTTTCCAAATAAGTAAGTAAGTAAGTAAGAGGCTTTTATTGTCATTGTATGTTGTACAACGAAATTTCTTTCGGTAGCTCCCCGAATCCAGCAGCAATAAAAATAAATTAAAAAACCAGCATCCAATACAGTAAACACAATAATAAAGAAATGTAAAAGAAAAATAAGCAAATCAAAATAAAAAATAAAATATATAAATAAATGAAGCCAATCTGCTCATGAATAAGGGTTAATCTTAGTTGGGCTTATTGTGGGTTTTGGTTAGTTGGAGAGGGTTAGGGTTATGTTAAGGTTAGGGGGTTAGGTTAGGTTTAGGTAAAGGTAAAGGATTAGGTTAGAGTAAGGTTGGGTTAGATATAGTTAGGGTTAGGATAGGGTGGGTTAGAGTTACAGTACGTTATGATTACTGGGTTAGGATAAGGTGGTTTGTGGTTAGTTGGTTTTAGGGGATGGTTAGATTAGGTCAGGGCGTTTTGGGCATAAATGTTGCTCTGGACTAAAGTGTGGCAGTTGTGGTCTTGTGATGGGGTCTTGGACTTGTGTCTAGAAGGTTACTGGTTCGAATCCCTCATGGTAGGTCTCCTACTGAGTGTCCATGGGCAAGACACTGAACCCCGATGCTCCTAGGGTGCCACGCCTTAGGCTGCCCACTGCTCCGGGTTTGTGTGTGTTCAATTCACTGGATGGTTAAATGCAAAGCACAGTTTCCTAGTGGCCATGTAGACAATCTCACTCACTTTCTTCCTTCTTTCCTTTAGTGTTAAATAACTGAAAAGTAAAGCAAAAAGACAGCTCCTCTGAAATTCCTCAATTAGAATCCTGCAGGGTCCTAAAATTAGACGGATCATTAATTCACACTAGCATTCTCGTTTCTTCCCCTCCATGTTAAACAATCTGCACTGATCTCTTAATTATTCAAAGACACTCCAACTTTAGTTTCAAATGAACAGACACTGCATCAAATTAAGACTTCTCCGGATCAGGAAATATTTCATCGCTCCTGAAGGAAAGAGAGTCATCAAGGGAACTGAAATCGGTGCTGAATCACCTCCATTGATTCCTGTTTAAACACCCGTCCAACGAATCATTACAATCCTGCCCAACTGAGTTTTTTTCAGAGAACTCAATCCAAAGTGAATTATGCTGTATCGTAAGTACCTGAACCACATTCAAATCACTGCCGTTCCGCGTCTGCAGAATCCTAAGAAGCCTTCTTATATCCGTCAGGCTGATATGGAATTAGCTGCAGACACCTATGGTTTGTGATTGATTGCTCTTATCAACTGTGTTAGAGTGAGTTTAAATCGATCTTGTCGTTTGGTGGTAAATATCACAAAGAAAGCGATTCTCAGTGACTGGTGTGGTCGTGGATCTCACCTCTCCAATCAACTCATCTATCGCATGTTTAAAAGCCGACGCCGCAGCAAGGAAATAGACAATCTTTGCCTCGTGAACCTCCGTCTGACTTTCCCACATGAAATTACCAGCGGGAGTCTGTCGAGAAAAGACTAGCCACCTCAGATTTTAATAACCAAGAGCTGCACTGGCATTAAACCATCTTGATTAAATGCGCTCATTCCAAGCATTTTGGGAATGGAAATCACCCTGTCAGAATATGTAATGGATTTTGTTTTCTCTTTTCTCTTCAAATTATTTATTTTGCGAAGAAAGTCTGTGGCAAAGGTTAGACATTTAGTTGCAAACACTCCTGGCTTCATATTTACTTGTCAAAGCAGTTGTAGATCAAACTGAAGTAAGTTATCGTTTGATGCTTTTAGGTAATAGAAGCTTGCTTTTTGGCACGGAGCACAAATTGGTCCGTTTGTGAGGAAGGTTGGACTTTTTGGAGGGAAATAAATCTAAGCTGTAGTATGACTTTGGGAGATTCATTTAAGACGACTTGGACATTTCGGGAAGTGTCAATCCTGAGGGCCTTGCGTGGCTCCTGGGTCCTGTCTTAATTCTCTACGCCCCAAGCCAATTCATCAGCTCACCTTGCTTTCTATTTTTGCGTGTCATGGAGGATTCCAGGCCAATTGTGAAGTCCATACTAAATTTCCGAGGTAAAAAAAAACGTTTCCGATCACCATGCAAAGATCTGTTCTCCAGAAATAAAACGCATCTCATAGGGCTCTATTAGTTTTTCATTGAGAAGACAGGATGGCTTTCAACTGGGGAACCGGATGTGTCAATTCTATTGGGCTTTGCTAAGACTGTCTCGGTGAGTCATTTTGCGTATGTAGAGATGCTGAAGTTAAATCTTCAGCCTGAGAAGACATTGTTTATGCCATATTTAGCTTTAAGTCAACCGTGCTTACATGCATTTTACATGAGTTTTAAGTTAGTTTATTGAGTGACTTTGTCAATATGGCCACTAAGGACCGTACTAAAATTGTACTTTGCATTTAACCACCCAGTGAAGTTATACACACAGTGAATTGAACACATACAAACCCGGAGCAGTGGGCAGCCTTGAGCCGTGGCATCCAGAAAAATGCATAAAATAATGCATTATGGTTACTAAAATAAAAGTTACTGTTATAAAAGGGAATACGTGTATTCCAATCACACGCTAGCACATTTTCTCTACAATACACAAACGTTTTCAGAAATATAAAAATATAAAAAAAATGTAAAAATTAATGTGAAAAATTATTGAAGTTATCATGTATATAGTTTGCTCTCTCTCTCTCTCTCTCTCTCTCTCTCTCTCTCTCTCTCTATATATATATATATATATATATATATATATAAATATATATATATATATATATATATATATATATATATATATATATATATATATATATATCTTTTGTCTGAGCACAGGGAACAGTGGGTAATTACTGCTAATTATTTTTACTAACATTGTCAATCCTTGTGAACGTGTGTCTTTTTCATTAAATGATGAACTGTTCATTTAGTTGTGAAATATTCATCCCGTTTTTGATGTTTCAATTATAGATAATTTACTTAATTTGGTTTAAAAAAAAACATGCCAAAATGCTAATAACATGTATGAAAAAAAACTTTAACTTACTGCATACACTGTTAATAATTGACTATAATAATCATTTTCATTTTGATGAAAATATTTCCCCCATGTCCTTTCAAAATACATTATGTACTAATTATAAAGATAGTTGTAATATTGCATTTATTGAATAATAATTATAATAATGAAAAAAAAAAAAAACAATTACACTATTTAATTGTACTTGAAAGTTTAATTTACGATTCTGACAAGTAACAGTTTGATTTGATCAATTTAATTAACTAAGGTACTGTTCCAAATGAAACATAATGTTTTTTTTTTATTATTCTGCATCATGTCATCAGAGCCTCATCAGCTTTTGTGCTGTTCACCATAACTGCTTTAATTTAATCTGAAAAATAAAACGAAATCATCTCTTACTCTTATTATGCCAAACCCTGCATTAATCTAGTCTCCTGATGAAAGTATATGTTCTAAACTGCTGAATATGACTTAAAACCATAAAGAAATCTTCTGTGGCTCCTTAGTGTTTGAAAATTAATACCTACGTCTTTACAGTTGTTGTAAAAGGCAGAAATAGTTTGAGAAAGAAAAAGAAATTAAGAAAGATTTCCCCCTGAAGTCTGAATATTATCTCAGCCTGGAAAAGAGGAGAATACAATTGCCTTTTAAATCCTCTAAGTAGTTCTCTTGCATTTTCCAAAAGATTAATGGCACTGCCCGTCGTTCATTCTTCAAACGCAAAGCGAGCTAGTTTGTGAAATTGTTTGTGTTTAAAACGTGAAACTGTTCCAATTCCCCAAGAAGATATTCACAAGACATAATATGTATAAAAAAAATGTGTATGTGCGTTCTCTACACACAAAGAGAACGTGAAAATGTGTTTGAACAACATTAAAGTGAACTAACAAAACGACACAACGTAGGTGAACTATTGCTTTTATGTCAGAGTCTAAAAAAATTGAAACAGATTTCGAAATGTTATGCTCCTGTAATTTTGTCATTTGGAAGGGAATGTGCTCATCCGAGGGCTCGTTTTCAAAGAACATTAGCCGTGGTTCATCTTCGATTATGTGCGCACCTCGCTAGCAATCTGGCACTCGCAAAGTAATATTACATAAGACTATTAAACATTCACTTTAGGTGCTCCATTTTCTCTCCACATTCTTCCAAAGCGAGCAGATTGAAGCTTGGGGCAATTCCAGAGGCGAATGAAAAATGAAAAGGTAATTAAGTCCGGGATGGAAGTAGTGAGACTGTCACAAAAAACTGAAATTGGGGAAGTGAAGGAATCAGGTTCCCAAGCTTTATAAAACAAATTCTCCAGCTAGCACGCAAGAAATCTCCGGGCACTGGGATCCATTGTCTGCCTCGTGACAGGCCTCAATAAAGCCTCACTCGTTTATTTCAAGAACACCATTATTCCCTTGCCCTCACTGGTGTTGCTCCATTAAATCCCAACATATTTTATCCATGCCGGAAATGTTCAATGTTTCTCATTGCTGGCTAAATTGCAGACGTCCGTGTGAACGACACCGCTGTGAGGAATTACAGTAGAAATGAGGAGGAAAGGCACAGCTGATGCTTCTGCTCCATGATAACACGTAAGCTTCTTTATTTACCTCTCTGCGTTTGCATGCACACTCTCGCCGGACGCAGATTAGCCCTGCAGTTTACCATCATTCTTTTATGGGAATGATTTTTGTCGTTTTGTCGCATACAGACCATTCTTGCATTCTTGCTTGTAAATGTTCCTGTTCTGGCCTTGATATGAACTCAAGAGACGCACTGCTGATCGTCCCTTTGGGATCGGAACAATTAAGTCAGGAAGGAGTTCACTCTTGTAGGAAAGTCAAGCTCTCGCTATGGTAGTTATTCTGTTCGATTTCAATTCAATTTTCTTATTAAAAAAAAAAAAAGTCATGCGTTGTTGTTGTACTGACTGGAAGATTGGGGAAGAGAGAAAGAAAGAAATGAGGAAGGGAAAATGGAAGGAAAGAATCAGGAAAGACAGAAAGGAAGAAGGGAGGGACAGAGTGGAGACGGAAGGAAAGAATGGGCAAAGAAAAAAAAGCAAAAAGCAAGGAGGGAAGGAAAGAAGGAGGTAATGAGGAAATAAGAATTAAAGAAAGCAAGAAAGAAAGAAAGACAGAAAAAAGAAAGAAGGGAGTGAGGGAGTCAAGGAAGAAAGAAAGAATGAAAGAAAGAAAGTAAGAAAACGGGGTAAGGAAAAGGTTAGGGAAAAGGAAAGGACGTAATGAGAAAGAAAGAAGGAAGGGAGAAAGGGAGGTAAAGAAGGAATGAAGAAAGAAAGAAAGAAAAATGGGGAAAGGAAAAATTGAAGTAACGAGAAAAGAAAAAAGAAAGTAAGCAAGAAAGAAGCAAAAAATGAAGGAGTGAGAAAAAAAACAAAAAGAAACAAAGTTCAATTATATATTTTTATTATGTTTTTAATCAAAGTATTATAAAATATAAGATTAGATTTTTTTTCTGGGTTTTGGCTTGGCTCAGACGCAACACCTTGTCCATATATGGTGGGAAATAGTTTATTTTTAAGTATCTTTCAAAACTTCTCAAAGTACAGTTTAGCTCAAATTTGCCATAAATCCACAATGCAATTACATTACATTACTCTTGACACCTTCTGTGACACTATTAAAAACATTGTTTCACTAACACCTGTGTCTAGTACCCTAGGCTTTACAATAAACCATGTTCTACCTCCCCAACAGGTCCTCGTGATGAGCTCATAGGAACACAACACGTGTGCAAATCAGAGCGAGAGGAGGCCACATGCCGCGGATCTCTGATACGACACCACGCTAGATTAGCTAATAAGCATTGGTTTGCAGGGCTGGTTGCGCCGACTCAAATACGATGATGAATGGGAAGAAGCGACTGGGTAGCATGAGGCGGCGGCTTATTTGCAAGTGCTCAGTAGCCCAGCGAGGAGCAGAGCCTGTGATTTCTGAGCTCTGACGGAGCTCCGGAGGAAATTGCACGGGTGGATGGTTCTGTGATTGCACGGGCTCTTCTGCACGTCTTCTTCTGTCACAACAGCGTGACAGTCTTACTGCCGATTTTTCCAATGACTCTGGCACGGCTCTCCCGATGCCGCCTTCTGTAATAATGGAAGATTGAAATTAGATCATTTGGGCGACGTCGTTTGTTTCCTCTGTCAGGGTTCTTTGTGTATTTGTTCACGGATTGAATTATAGCTAGGAGATCTGCAATAATGAAAATATGAACAGTGTGTCTCGTGATCCATCACGCAGTTGTCAGTGGGAGAAAAGTGTTATAGATGTGAAAAATCATCCTTTTTTTTCCCCTCACTTTTGTTCGGCAGCAAACTAGTGGTAATCGACTGGAATTGCATTAGCTGTGTGTAGAGTATGAGAAGAGGGGTTCGAAGCTTTCAGAGTTAGGCTGTCCCTACAATAGTGGGACAATTTCAGAGCTGTGAAGAGAAATGTGACCAGTATAAACGTTTTTCACAAAATACTTTTTATTTGCACATCATATAACTTACATTCTGCATTTAAAATGATCATCAAAATGATTAATTAGAAATCATTAGAAACTGATCAAATTGCTTTGAATCAGAGTTTGAAAAGATGGATGGACAGACTGACGGTAAGAAAGACAGACAGACAGATTTATGGACAGACTTACACACATTAAGGTGAATTGATGGATGGATGAATGGATGGAAGGGTTAATCAACACATTAAGGAAGCCGAATGGATGGATGGATAGATGGACAGATTGACACACCTTAGGCTTGCCAGATGGGTTAATGGAAGGGTATGTAGGTGGGTAGATAGATTTCTGGATGGATAGATGGATAGATGGATGGATGTTAGAAAGATGGATGGATATCTGGATGGATAGATATCTGGATGGATAGATAGATAGATAGATAGATAGATAGATAGATAGATAGATAGATAGATAGATAGATAGATAGATAGATAGATAGATAGATAGACAGCAAGGGTGATATGTTTGTTAAGAAAAAAAGACTTTTGTAAAGAAACCTACTTGGAGAAATAAAAGTGCTAACCTGCTTTTTTCGTCATTATTAAATTTTCCGCTGGAGGCTTTGTTGAGAAAATCTGATTATTGGATATAGGATCATGAAGCTTGTTTCGCGAGCTGCTTAAATCGTGTTTGCTCTGCTCCAACAGATATTCCTGTTCCGTTCTTGACCTGCTGTGCTGTCAGTCTGTGTCAGCGCGACGATGAAAAGAAATAACAAACCAAAAGTGTGAAAAAGAGACGTCGTGTTCGTTGCAACTCAGGCATGATGAAGTCCGTAAAATTCTCTTTCTTCATTGTCACCGCGGCCGTTTCGCTCACGGCAGACGGAACGTACAATTCGAAAGATGCGGCTAATCAACGTGTATTCAACATCTCGGATCAAAAAAAAATCTCAAATCAGCGAATCTCCAACAGACGCTGCTGACATTTCCGCTTTCCCATAAATAAAGCAAATCTCAGGCTTGAAGAATGTAGACGCCGCGTCGGTTTATAGGCTTCAACTTCCCAGACTTTAAATAAAACGTCTATGCAGATAATCATAACATCCATCATTCGGCATGTGAAGCACAATAGGATGAGGAATATTATATAGACTGATCGTCTCGAGAGTGCGCTGGCTTGATTATAGGACGCCCGAATTGGTTTTCAACACATCGCTCATGCAAATCATCTAAATGGATCCAGAAGACCTAATGTTCTCCTTGAGGGGCTCATCAGGAGATGGCGCGACAGTAATACGAAATAAAATGTATGTTTATTAAATCATGCGGCTTCTAGACATTGACAATGTAATAGAACGAAACGTCAGGACATCTGACATTAGGAGTGGAAGGAAATGTGAAGAGTTTTGCTTTACCAAAGCTATGTGAGTTTAAGTTTCCCGTTTACTTTGTGAAGGAAACTTTTGGCTGATGAAAAATGCAAAAGAAAGCAATAGTACGGACAGTGGGGGGATATTTTAAAGTGATTGAGGTTTGTATTGAGAATTTACTTGACTAGGTTTGACAGATTTTATTCGAGTGTGAGTAGAAATGGTCTGAAAGATGTGTAGAAACAGTCAGATAAACAAAATACTCAAGTATGAGCAGAAAGAATCAGAAAAGTACTGAAGTGCGAGCAGAGACAGTCTGAAAAGTTGAAGTTCAAGCATAAAGAGTCAGAAAAGTACTTAAGTACGAGTGTAAACGGTTCCCAAAGTACTGAAGTACGAGTATAGAGAGTCAGAAAAGTACTGAAATACGAGCAGAATGAGCCAGAAAAGTACCAAAGTACGAGCTTAAAGAGTAGGAAAAGTACTGAAGTAAAGCCGAAACTGTCAAAAAAGTACAGAAGTACAAGCATTAAGAGTAGAAAAAGTACTGAAGTACGAGTGGAAACAGTCAGAAAAGTACTTAATTACGAGTATAAAGAATCAGAAAAGTACTGAAGTATAAGCAGAAATGGCCAGAAAAGTACTGAAGTATGAGCTGAAACAGTCAGAAAAGTTCTGAAGTACGAGCAGAAATGGTCAGTAAAGTACTGAAGTACGAGAATGAAGAGTGTAAGTATATAAAATAAAAATCTAAGTCAAAGTCAGCTTTATATACATCAATTTTACAAAAGTACAAAGATACAAGTAGTACAAAAATTTGCAATTCACAAGAAGTACTAGTACAAAGTAGTACAGAAAATGTTGTGCAATTTGCAATTACAGATAAAAAAGGTGGAAAAATAGTGAAGTACGAGCAGAGACAGCAAAGAAAAAGTCACGTGTTCAAATAACAGACCAATAGGTAGAAGCATTTAGGTCAAAGTGGGTGCCCCAATGCCCTTGGTGGGCAAAAGTGGGCACTTTTGTTGACTATTGGATGGGCACCACAACTTTGAAGGCCCATATCAGGATCAAGATGGGATTTTAGGGCTGAGATTACAATTGAATTTAGGGTTAAATCCATGTCAACCTGATTTTAAGCATCCAGGAGCAGTGGGCATCCTTAATTTATGGTGTCGGGGTGTTGCTCAAGGACACTCAGGAGTGGGATTCAAAGCTGCAACGTTTGGGTGGCAGGTCCAGCTCCCAACCACTGGACCACAACTGCCATGGCAACCAAATCGAGGCTTTTCTGTCGTCACGTCATCACAGCTCTGCTTCGGAGCATTTTCCTGCTCATGCTTGTCTGATCTCGCAAACATCTCTTTGTGTTTGCACACATCAGCGACTGCCATAGGAGTGACGTTGCATGACAAAGCATGTTCACACATTCTCTCTTCCTCCGTCCAGTCGCCGCTAACGACAGACGTGCAGAAAAGTTACAGATGGAGAAAGAATCAAGGAAGATTTATTCCCTTTTCATTTCAAACGAAACAAACTGATAAAGCTCTTCAGCCCCCGTCGGGACCCTGCTGACGTGGCTTTGAAGTCAGATGGAAGCGTTGTAATTTTACACTTTATTCACAGAGACAACAAAAATATCAGTTTGGAAGTGTTCGGTTGTGGACTGTCAAAGGGAATTCTGTTTCCAACTCCGAAACGAAACAATTACCCAAAGCTACGTGTGGAGAATGAACCTTCTTTCTGAGCTTATCTGCTGTGTGGGTAATTAGAACAAGCGTAACTTCACGTTTGGCAGAAGCGATTTATCCTTCTCTTGCATTTCCTGTCAGTTTGCACGTGCACGTTGAGACAGCCACTTTAAGTCGGTTTATCGATGATGAAGATTTTTGATGAAAAAATTCTGCTGTATTCAGTGCAAAATCAATATTTATACATTTTTTTGCGAATCTGCTAAATCATCATTATGAATATAACAATCATCAAATAAACTTTGTTTCATCTGCAAATACAAAAAGATGTTTACATTTAAAGCAGAACAATTTTAGAACATTTTTAATTGTGAAAAAATTTAATTGTGAAAAATTTTTCAAAATTTTCCACGTTTCTGAGAATCAAATCAACCTTGCCTGTCGTTGAACAGAATTTCTAAACATTAGCAAAGCTAACCCCAGAAATATTGCTTGCGAGTGGGTGAATTGTTTTGTAGCCCGTAAAATAAAGTTCTTGATCACAACAAAAAGTTATAATTGACTATTATTCGACATCTCCGTGCCTTATAAATTAGATGTGCTTTTTTATTAATTAATATAATATAATTAATATAATTTATTATAATTAATAATAAAATGAGATTAATCAGCTGAAATACAGGCAACTGTACAATATTAAAACCCGTTTTGTTTTTATCTATTTGGAAAAAAAGTCTCTTTTTACTTAAGATGTAAATCTCTGTGCTATTATTATATGTCCTTTGTTGTTGTTGTTTTTTTTTTTTTTTTTTTGAGAGAGAGAGGGACTGCCTGACTAAATAAAAAATAGGATAAAAATAGGATAAAATTATTTCAAAGTCAGTCTGTGTCAAATCCGCTGTACACAACCATAACAGGATAATCCATTTTTTAATTATTACATATGGCTTTTTTTCATGTGTGGCTCAATAGGTCAGGGCTTCAATTTCCAATGAAATGCAAGAACTTCAGTGTAGAACGTTAATGCAAAGTCAGTCACTTTGGATAAAAGTGTTTAGAAATGTGAATATTGGAAATATTGGAAAACCTCTGGTATGACACTTTATATATGAATTTATTTAACACTTTATATAATTTATTTAAGTTTTTTTGTGTGTGTTATGGAATCGATTATGATTCCTTGCACTGGGGTCATAAAAAAATTAACTGTACTATTGCTGGTGATGAATATTTAATTACTAATTAGTTCATATTAAATCATGATCATTAAATATTTAATCTATATGATTAAACCTGTTTAATATATGTATTACTGTATTTGCATGTTTTTCCAGTATTTGCCTTGGTTTCTTCCAGGTCTCCAGGCCCACAGTCCAAAAACACGATAAGAAAGATGTCAACGAAAAAAAACCAACGAGATCAAGAAAAGTGAGAGTGTGATTGTGTGTGTCCTCTTCTGCGATTGGTTGGATCAAGGGTTCGTCTCCATCTTTCAGCCCCAGAGTTGCTGATTGGCTTCAGCTCCCGGTGACCCAGAAATGGAAAAGCATTTAAAAAAAAAAAAAATGAAATTCTTTCTCCAACAAAAGCATAAATGTCACATATTATCAATTCCTGAACCATGAGCGAAACTCCACAAAGTTTCAAGGATTTATTGCTCTTATTCCTCCACCATCTGGCAGAAAGACCCAAACCGATTTGACCTTTATTTTAACATCCTCGCCCGGCTTTCATCTTAACTAATGCCCACAGCCAGCACGTTCTAAACAGGTACCACTTCCCTGCCTCCGTCTCATGTCCCTGCTCGTGCACCAGGTCAGCGTTTGCTGCAGATGCACATGCCCATCATCATTAACTCTGGCCAACAAGCATCTGCTTCATGACATTAGAAACCCCATCTGTTTCCCTCCCACCGCATCAGCACCAGCCAGGGTGACAAACGCCTGGGCAGCCGCAGGAAATCGAAGCTCCTCGACCCTCCTCCAAACGCTCCTTATTTGTGCTGATGGGAGCACAAACACAAGCATTTGACTCAATTGCCGGAAATTGATATAGCTGTCCTGAGGGCAAGGCGAGCTATTGCTCCGTCAAGCACATCCCCTTGACTGCAGGTAAGGGCATCATGCATCACATCAAGACATCAGGAGAGCACATTAAACTCTAAAGGGGTGACGATGGGTCTCCAAGACGCACTGTGTTGGCCTTCAATCAATTATCTTTCGCTCTTCTTTGGTTTCCCGGGTGGACTGTTGTTGGGAAATATGGACGTTCTGGTTATGTAAGAGTTTGTTTTTCACTGTGTCACTATAAACACTAAAGACAAAGATGATTTGGAGGGACATGGATCCATTTGGATTCTTGTAGGTATGGAACGAGTGTATTATTTTTTGGGACAAATTGGCATCAACCCTCCTAATATGTTTGGGTCAAAAGTTTTTCCCCCCAAAAGTGTGGAATACTCCCAAAAAAAGGAGTGTAATATTTTTTTAGACAAAGCAAATCCATTCTAAAAGTGTGGAATCTCACCCAAAAAACGAGTGTAATATTTTTGAGCCAAATTGACATTAACCCTCCTATTATGTTTGGGTCAACTTGACCCGTTTTCAAAGTTGAAAAATATTTTTAAAATACTTGTTCTTGTTCTTAAAAAAAATGAGTGTAATATTTTTTGAGACACATTGATATTAGTCCTCCTATTCTGTTCAGGTCAAATTGACCGGTGTTGAAAGTTTTAAAATAAAAAAAAAATATTTCTAAGTATTTCTAAGTAAGTTTTTTTCATTTTGAAACTTCTCCTGCTTATCTTAGTTAGTGTAATCTACATATAAACCGTTCCGTTCACATATTTGTAAAGCTCGCTACATGTTTTTGTCAACAATGATAATGTTCGGGGCAAGTTGACAACAATTTCAACAAGTTAATAACAGTCCGACAGATCAAATACTCTTTGTTTCTACAACAATGAGATATAATACACACGTCTCAGACTCACACACACACACGCACACGCACACACACACACTGGTGTTCTGTCTCATACATCTATTATTCTTCAACTTTATTGTTCTTTTGGACCCCCGGAGCGCTTTATCCTGAAGATTGTTTCACTGTTTGGGTGATGTTCTGTAATAGAAGCCCGACGCTGGCAAACATCATAATTAGAATGAGTGGATAACTTAAAATGGATGCATTAAAAAACAATGTTGCATTTATTTTAATGTATTAATGTATTCATTAATTAATTTATCTTATAAAATGTTCTTCCATGTTTCATTGTGTCACACAGAACATGTGTCTATTTGCATTTCCATTGTTATATAACCCCAAATAATATTAATGTAATATACTGAGGCATTTTATTTTTATTTATTATTAACTTGATTTTAAATTAAAGTGACTATAGTATGACTTTAACATTGAAGTTCAGTCCCATTTATCTTTTATTTTTCACTTTTATTGTTCTTTTGGTCCCCAGAAGCACCTTTTCCTTTATTTGGGTGATGTTCTGTAATTTAAGTACAAAACTAACAAAAGTCATGATGAAAATTAATAACTTTTAATTAATTATAATTTTGCATTTATTTTAATATGTATTAATGTAGGCATTAATTACTTTATCTTCTCAAAGCTTCTTCCATAATATCCACAATTGTATGCATTTATTCATTATTTTTTAAAAAGCTTTGGAAGAATTTCTTTCTTCTAAAAAATGTTTCATTGTGTCACTCTAATCGAAGACAGTCATGACTCTATCTATTTGAATTCTTGTAGTCTTTATATCCCCAAATAATTTTAGTGTAACATTGTGAGTCATTTTTTGTTTATGGCGTTAATCTAACTCCAAATTTAAAGTTCTTCTGAATTGAAAAAAATACTTGGGGAAAATCAACATAAATTGATTTATTAAATGGACCACCAAAACTGAACACCTTTTAAAACAATATTGCGATTATTTTATTATCTATAATCATATGTAATTATTTATTTATCAATTATTTCTCTTCTAAAAAGCTTCAATTTTCCACTATGTCACTCTAATCAAAGAGCTATTTGAAGGTCATTTTTTGTCTGTCGATAACACTAACTTAACTTTAAAAGTTAAGTGGTTACGGTGCAAATTTAGTGTTTGAGTTCCAGCACATAATTTGATGATTCTTCAGCTTTATTGTTCTTTTAGGCCCTCCAGAAAATCTCAATTTCCTTGTTGTGTTTCAGGGGTCTGGTTTCACTGTTTGGGTGATGTTCTGTAATTTAGGCCCGACGCTGACAAAGGTCATAATGAAAATAAGTGGATAACTTCGACTGAATACCTCAGGCATTGATATCTCAGCAGTTTACACAATCTCTTCTTACGGGTTTATTGACAGACCTTAAAACACCTTAAAACACCCTGCACTTTTTCAACCTTGATTTATTTGATGTGTTTGTGTAATTCCAGGTGAGCTGAATGGAAACTAATACGGTATTATATTTATAAGTGAGCATGTGCTGTTAAAAATATTATTAATTCTCTGGTTTTTTTAGCACATCATCTGATGAATTTTTCTCGCATTACACACTGGTTTCTTCAGATTTTCACGGTATCCTGCTACGATAAAGGAATATAGTACAATTCATCACTCACCTTCATCTGTTCTGGGTGTGAGAAAATTAGAAGCGCTCTTAGTGGATGAAGTCAATTATAAACTTCATCCATCAAAATGCCATTTTCTCCTGAGCTCCACAAATCCAGAGGTCAACGCTGCTCAAACCACCTTCCTAAACATCCACAGTTGGTAATAATATTATCTTTCTAATGCATAAATCTGAATACACTCAGCCTGATGATTTTGCTCTATTACACTTAATTGGCATCAACTGCTGGAAATAGATTTTTTTTCCAATTCCATAATTTGGTCTATAACAATAAAGGATGTTGTAAATAGAAAAGAGCAATTATTAATTGTGGATGAATAAAAGATTGTGATTGTACTAATATTTATAATATACCGGTGTTTGAACAATTTAAATGTTTATGTTAATAATACTTTATGTTTGTTTGTTTGTTTGTTTGTTTGTTTGTTTGTTTGTTTGTTTGTTTGTTTTTGCAAGAAAGTTACAAATAGTAAGGCTGAATAAAAACATGTGATTCTGATTTTGGCTTTAATAAATAATTATTGTTTTTATTCATTAACTTATCTTCTAAACAGCTTCTTATCTTACCGATCCAAACTTCTATCAGCTGTTCTGGACTTGAAGGCCCACACACACACACACACACACACACACACACACACACACACACACACACACTCGATTCATGGCCAATGAAAACGCATGTTTTTAGGTGGAGGAAACCACAAAAACCTACACACGACTCACACATGACGCCAATTTACCGGCAATTTATCGTTATGGTCTGTAGGTGTGTAAGGGGCAACTATTTTATACAATTGCAGCATACTTTGTCGCCAAGATTTTTTATATGTTGTAAGTTCATTGTTTCTATTGGAATTTTACTTCAAACAAGGAAACATTATTAAACGTAAGAAAATTTGTTTAGTTTTTTTAGGATTCAGTCTGAATAAACAGCTGGTCAAAATAACCAGAATTGGTGGTTGCAATTGTGGTCCAGGTCTGGGGTAGTTTTCACAACTGAGTGTCACTGGGCAAAACACTGACCCACCTCTGTGCCACAACTCAAGGCTGCCCACTGCTCCGGGTCTGTGTGTGTCGCTTTACTGCTTCACTAGCCCCTTTCATACAACTTTACCGGAAACGACTGTTCACACAAGCAATTCCATTCCGGCATTTTACCGGTAAAAGAATTGCCTAATGCTCCAGGTTTGTGTGTGTCTCTCCAGGTCACTGTGTGTGTGTGTGTGTGTGTGTGTGTGTTTGCCAGATTAAGGTTAAATGCCGAGCACGATTTTGATACAATCCTATTGACCAACTCACTCACTTTACTTTCTGTGAGATAGTGAGATAGTGCCTTGAATGCTCTCTGTCTCTGGTCTGGGAGAGGATTATGTAAGCACGGCTGTTGTATAAATGCTTTTTCAATTGTTGTGCCACTAACAAGCAATAAAGAAATTATAGATTGCCCTTTAAAGGGGGCCAGAGGACAGTCGTGCTGTTTCTTAGCGTCTGCATTTTTACACACCAGGAGCTCTGAGCACCAGATCTCGTATTAGTGCTCCATTTAGCAATTTAACTGGCACCATGCGGTCTCCGGCACACTTGCGGACAGTCTGAGTTTAGCCATTCGTTTGGGATTTGTTTTGAAGGCACACTGAAGATGGATATGTACACGTGGCACATATATGTACACCAGGACGGCAATGGCGTTGTTTCGGGGAGTTTTCGAACAGTTTACGCCCCACAGGATCCAATGTCTGTACTCATCTTCACCAATGACTTTGTAGTGTTAGTATGCCAGAGGAGACTGGCACCAGAGAGTCGGGTTCTCCCTACGTTTTTTTCTCTCACGCCACAAGAGAGGTTTTGTTTTCCTAGCCACTGTCGCAATCAGGCTTGCTCTTCTGGTCATAGCCCATAGTCTGAACAACGATGAACAAGAGGCATTATTCTTTTTTTTAAACAGACTCTTTTACCTTAATTTTTGAACACAGATAAATAATGGAGATTTTTCTTATTTAAGGACTATTTTTTCTCAATTCGCATAGCAACTTTGCGCTGGTTTCGAACAAGGAAAAGGGCTATATAAATAAACCTGAACTTGAAAATGAACATAGATTATATATATATATACTGTTGGTTATGAGCAAAATGTGAGATAAGGCATTCTATAGAACGCCTAGGTTATTAAACATAGGTAGGCCAAGTGTAAAATGTGTCGGATTTCACACATTGTCTAGGTTGAAAGGCCATCAGGGAAAGTGTGGAACAAATTGGTAATAATTTTTATTTCCCGTAAGGTCTTTTTAGTAGCGGTTTGCTTTGTGTCTGCTTTGTCGCGCCATAGACTGTTGCTTGTATTGTGTTTCCGTGTTTTATTTGGTTATTAATAACCTTTCCCACAAAAACAAGCTGAGACAAAATTCCCCCCAAAACGCTGTCAATAGATTTGTAAACAAACCCCAACTGAGTTTTAGCTCATTGTCTGAACAGATTAAAATCTAATTGCTTATGATTCAGTATCGTCCATTTTGTTTTCTTATTTGCTATTATGAGTATATTGTTATTAAAGATTGAAGACGTATTTCAAGTCAATAGTCCAGTCAAGTTTTTTGTAACACAAAATGTTCTTACAGGAGTAACTCATTTGTGTAGATAAAAACAATACTTGTGGCAGAAAGACCCGAAGATTGTTGCTCCTTTTAGGTTTTGGGATGTTTGTTTAAAAATTGTTTTTGAAATTTCACACTTTGTGATGTGTAATGCCAGGCATTCTATATGAAGAGAAAGAGAAAGTGAGAGAGAGAGAGAGAGATCCATAGAACATAGAGTGATGGAATTAGAAACTGTTAATGTGTGAAACATGAGTTTTTAAGGAAAAGTTGGAAAACCAACAAGAAGCTTTAAATAGTTGAAATCCCAGCCACAGAATTCAGCGCCAAACAAACCCTTTCCCCTGATTTTTAATTTAGAGGTCTATTGTTCTGCCTGTTGGAGCTATATAGGAGTTTACACTCTTAGACGTCGACGTTTCTAAGGATTGCTCTGCTTATGAGAAAACAATCTGTTCCCTTCAAGCCAACTTTGTTCCTCCCACTCGAGCTGAACTTATCAGGGAAGTTTTAATAGTTATTTATATTTCATGGCTCTGACACCATTAAGAGTTGTAAAGTTGCTGATGCAAGTTTGACTTCCACCAGCTGAATGACTAACCGCTTGTGTGTGTTTACAAAGTGTTACCGAAATATTTTTGTTGCTTTATTGCAACAAAAATTTTTTTGACGATTTATTGCCTTGTTTTTTTTCTCTGCAGTTGAAGTTAAAATGGAATAATAATTATCACTGACAATTATCATTGTCATCGTTTGTCATCGTATTTTATCAAAAGACAAAGTATAATGAAATGATGGTCTTTATCTCCAAGAAAGTACGGACAGTTTTATCAGTTTAAATATTATATGCTAAATGTCTTTATAATATGTTAAATATTTTTTCGTTATTGTTCCTGTTGTATATTTTTGTATATCTTTGTAGTTTTTGTTGCTGTTGCATCTACTTTATTTGAAAACTTATTTATTTGTGTTTTTCATTTTTTGTAAGGTCAAATGTTTTTGTCATTTTACTCACTCTAGTAGGAGTTTACTTATGTTATTTACTATGGAACTGTGATTAAGTCACTGCTGTGGTGCTACTTTTTGATTTTTTTTATATGTAACACATTACATTGTTTGCACTTAACTTGACGATAAATGTTCTTGAAATGTGTCATAAGGCTAAAGTAAGACATAAAGCAATAGACCTAAAAAAAGCTTTTGTAATAAGCCTATACTAAAACATAATGCAATACTAAGACATAAAAAAGTGTCATCTAACTACATGTATAGTGTATATGTCAAGTAAAATCGGAATCTGAATCTACTATCGTACTGATATAAATACATTTGGTTTAATTTAATTGTTTTTAAGAATGATGGAATAAATTAAGTTATCTTTAAGAAATCAAAGTCCGATCATATGAACAATTGAAGGTTATTTTTATACTAAATCAGTTAATCGCAGCAGATCTATTCACAGGCAACGGTGTCCAAATCGCAGAATGAAGTCGCAATCACAATCTGCAAAATACATGCAGAGGTTTGAAAAATTAATTTATTCTTTGTGATTAATGACCTTACACATATTTAAACAGGTTTTGCATTATACCTGAGTTCAGAAGGAACTATAGCCACGAGCCATCTAATTAGAATAAGTTTTAATTATGACTCGGAGCTTTTCTCACACAGATATTTTTTTGTCCTTCTCTGTCCTTGTCTTTACTTTTAACTCTAAAGTTAAAATCGACTGATCCGACTTCTTCAGCCTCTTTGTGAACCAGATTCGGATCAAAACAGGCAATAAGAGTAAAACGAGAAATCGCAGGGCTGATTTTCCTCCGCTCTTCATTTCATCGTTGTTTTTTTCCCTCACATTTTTTGCGTCTTTTATCTCATCAGAGTACGACTCCCCACTGCCCTTCCTCTCATCAGAGCCGTTGAAGTCCCATCGGCCGCCTCCTGCGGGGAGAGGCTTTCTGATCTGGGTTACGCAGAAGGCTGCGGGCTTGTGGATACTGACATAGCCTTGACCGGCCCAAGGAGAGGCCTGTGATTGGTCACGCTTCGGGGTTTTGATTCTCTTCTCATTATTGAGGTCTTCGTTGGGCAGAGTTTTGGAAATGAGGGCAGACGGTGATGGGAATCAGCATGTACTGTTGAAGTCGAGACTCTCTGGATGGAAGTTTAACTAGTAGTGACAGGAAGAAATCACTGCTGAGGAGTTTATTACAAGGTTAAAGGTCAATCACGTTATAGAGGACTTTGGAAATACAGTGGCACCCCAACTTTTGAATGGCGTAGATAACAAAAATCCAGAGTAACAAAATGTGTCGTCGCAAAAATGTCTCTCCGAGTTCCAAAATATTTTTGTTATACGAAAGAATCGCGTCTTTTTCTTACCGCTAGCGTGAATTTGAAAGACACAAAACCCTTCTCGCCGCAATAAATTCCGAAATAAACAGTGGAAAAGTAATTACACCGACTCGACAAAGCAGCAACTAAGAGGTATAATACAAGCCTGAGTGGCATTTATTTGCCATCAAACTCGCCTCAGCATCGTCCTCCATTACCGATCTCATGAATCGCCGAAGGACCACGTGGTGTTTGTGCTTTTTTCTCGTTAAAACCGTCCATTTATTATCTTGCCCCAAGCTGGAATCCAACCGATCTTCACATCCTCAAGGAGAGAATCCATGGCACCTTGTGCGTTTAACCCTCCTTTTATGTTCGTTTCAGAGGAATATCAATAATGTTCGCCTTTTATTGTGCATATAAGTGTCAGAAACCAAAAAGTTCCCCAAAACAGTGTGTATGTGTGTGTGAGTGTGAGACAGCGGTGTATTGTGTCTCATTGTTGCAAAGAAACAAATAGTGTTTGATCTTTCTGACTCTTTTTGGCTTCCATTTTGTCTGAAGGGTCAAACTGACCCGAACATTATCATTGTAACAAAAACTAAAAATACAGTGTAAAAATATGTAGATTACACTGACTAAGACAAGCGGGAGAAGTTTCAATGTGAAAAAATACTTTTGAGTATTTTTTTTTTATTTTTAAACTTTTTACAAGGGTCAATTTGACCTGTACAGTATCTTTGTAACATAAACATGTAGCGTGGTGTTACAAAAATGTGAACTGAAACATTATATATGTTTCAGTATATGATTTATATGATGATTACACCAAATAAGCCAAGCAGAAGTCTTCAAGTGAAAAAATACTTAAGTTACTAAATTACTAAAAAATACTTGAGTATTTTTACAATTATTTTAAACTTTGAAAACAGGTCAAATTGACCCCAACATTAAAGCCAATGAAAAAAAAATGCCAAAAGTCGGTTAGGATTCCACTTCCGTAAACACTTGACAGCTCGTAAATGCTTTTGGTATGTTTGGAGATTATAACCGAAGCCTTTTTTTGTGCGTGTGGAATAACGGATTACTGCACGCATGCTTGTCGGAGGAACTGATAATGAATCGGGCGGCCATGATGGTTTGTGGAGACGAAACAAGGCCAAATCTTGGATCTATTTCGGCTCGGGGATACGTCCCCTACCTCCGGCTTTCCGTCTACAGACTTATTCCATAATGCATGCCGCCTCTGTGGACACCTCTGCTTCCAAGCCACTGCCATTCAGCTCTTCTATTGTATGATGAATACAAGGTTCCATGTGTGTGTGTGTGTGTGTGTGTGTGTGTGTGTGTGTGTGTGAGGCTTACATGCGTGTCACAGCTTGAGTCTCTCCTTATTTTCACCATATTCTCTTTCAGCCGCCACCACGGTGGCGGCTGAAAGAGAATATGGTAAAAATAAGGAGAGATTTGATGGACCTGCTAGGCTCTGACAGCTAAACAACAGTCAAACCGTCTTCCTATTTAACCCGACGTCCTTTGTTTCAAATGAACGATTTTAATGAACGTCTTTTAAGAGTCTATTATTATTACTCGTCAATTTGTACAGCTACATCGTTTTATCCTGGTGGGGAAAGCTCGCTAAACTTTCCATGCATGAAGGGTTTGAGCTTAATTGCATTTTTTTCTTTTTCGTATTTTGGGATGTATGGTTGCTTAGCAACTATGGTTGGCGGGTTCCGAATTTTACGTCGGCTCTTGAGCTTTGACAAGGGATGATCTTTTGAATAGACTTGTTGTTGTGCTGCAGATTGTTGATGATTGCTTCATAATCGCACTGGATAAACACGGCATAAAAACTGCATCAGGTTTACAATGTATCAAAATGAATCACACGTAGCCAAATGTATCAGAGGAATAAAGCGTACCATAGTTGAGTAAAGTATGAATACCTTGAAATAAAGTAAAATGGAGTAAAAAATACTCCATTACAAGCTACAAGTCACCAATTCCAAGAAGACTTGAGTAAAAGTCGTTAAGTATTCCATTTTAAAGGACTTTAATTTATAATTTTAAATAGACTTTATCTTAAGACTTTACTTTATACTAAAAATACCAAGAAGTTTGTAAAAACTGATTTTTCTTTATTGATGAGGTTTTACTTCCTGATATAGAAGTGAAATTTAACACTTCAATGTTTCAAAATGGTAAAAAAAAAAAAAAAAAAAATGATGAGTATCACACAATCACAATGTAACAAGTAACAGTAAGTATCCCTTCAAATGTAGTGGAGTAAAGAGTAAAAGTGGGTTTTATTTTTGATACTCAATACAAGTATGTAGTAGCCAAAAAAAATATTAAGTAAAGTAACAAATTCCATTTACTCAACCACTTTTCCACATTCTGCAAATTTACCTGATGGAATTGTCAAAATTCATAGCTCAAACCTATACGTTTTAATTAAAATTAATAAAATGTTACTTTTACAAATTTTTACAAGATTTTCATGTTTTTGTACAGTGTGAATATAAAAGAATTTGGAAAGAATATTCTTATATTATTGAGAATTGAGCTGTGAGATTGCATTTTTCCGTGACCAAGAAATAGTGTCCCTTTTATCGCAAATATAGATGTAGAAATCTGTCTTTGAAAGTTCCACACAAATGAAAGCCATGCACTGCGAAAATAAAATCGACGCCGCAACACGACAAAGTGTATTGAATTCAATTAGACTTGTGCAATTATGAAAATGAAAGTCATTAGATGGTTTTGTGTGCGTCTGCGGTAGCTTCCTACAGCTTTCAGCTATATTTAGTCCTAAAGCTGAAGGCTCATTCAGGGAATATCTTCCTCACAACAATTAAAACGTCTCAAAGGTCACGGACAGTTATCCCAAAGCAACGCGGCGAGCAGAACAAGCGCTTTAGCTCCCAAGAAAGTCACACTCTCACTGCCCTCTGCTGATCGATAAACATAACCTGACAAATCTCCACAATAATAGGAAATATTACCATCACGTATGATGAACTGTAAATGAACTAGGGAGCGGCTCAATCACACAGCCAGTTTATTAGTATTCCCCTACATGATTTTAATGAGTGTGTATGTAATGGGGGTCTTCCAATCAGAACCCTGCTTTTCTGTGGGTTCATTAAAATTAGCTTCATTAGGCCGAGATGCATTGACAGAGAGACGCGGGCAACAATTAATTGGCCGTCACTACCGGGCCTTCCAACCTGGGAGAATTCTCCTCGCCGTTGACTTGCTTTGGAGGACTGTTTAATTACTTGTGCATTAGCAGCTCGCTTGTTTCCGTGCCCACGCGTGAATTCCTCGTCCGTGTCTCCTGTTCACGTCTTTGTCTAATATGGAAGGACGTCAAAAACAACAACGGAATGCTCGGCATGAATAAACAGGCTCGTACATACGCTGCTCGTGCTCTTTCTGAAGGTCGCTAAAGGTCAAGCTGAGATAAATGGACGCCGTTAGCCGTGCATGTGTTTTGACCTGCTTTTTATAAGGTGAAGTTTAGTGTCTGACACAACGGTTGATATTTCACAACTCTTCTCGAGTGTGTTTGCGTTACTACTAGTGATGCACCGATACTGGTGTCGAGTATTGACCTCTATACCACATTTTCTAAAGTACTCGTACTTGCTAAAATCATAGCCAATCACATTCTAGGCCTGATGGTGGAACACATCCTGGATTGATCAACCAATCACGCAGCAGGATACAAGTAAATCTGTTTGTCGTTTACCTTTTGTTGTGTTCTGTAGTCTTCTCTTTAATTTTGTTCAATCTTGTCTTGTTTTGTATTTTCTTGTTTTGCTCTGTAGTCTTCCCTCTGTTTTGCTCTGCAATATTCACTGTTTTGCTGTAGGTTTGTATTTTTTTTTTTTTCTTTTCGTTTTTGTAGTCTTCATTTTTTGTAGGTTTTTTTTTGTCTGTTTATTTTTTTTTTTCTTGATTTAGAATATTGTCTGTTTTAGGTTTTGCCTTCTTTTCTCACAGTCTTCTTTTCACACCCAGAGTTTGCCCTGGTGTTCTTTATTATCCATTGGCCCTTGTCACTTTAACAAAGTATGTATTTATTTATTTGTGTATTTATTTGACCAGTTTGTTTGTTTTGCTAATTAAAAACTCTTCACCTTCAAGCTGTAACTAGCGCCGTTCTCCCTGATGCACTTGCAAAATCCACAATTGAATTTAATCACATGATCATTTAATCCACTGTTAGACTAAAAGCAATAGATTAAGACTAGATAGCTTTTATTTAGATTGTAGTTATTTAGCATGTACATTAACAAATAACTTGGATATATCTGTATGCAGGTTTTATTGTGTGTATCCAAAATATTGCAGCAAAACGAGCACTGCAAAAAAATTTATTCTTGACAAACTAAAAAAATCTTGAAATTAGACAATAAATCTTGTTATTTTATCTTAAAGGATTAATTAAATGATAGGATTAAGAGTGAAAGATTACTTTGCTTATTTCAATAAAATAGGACTTAAACTTTCTTGCATTTTGATGATATTTTACACTAAATCGAGACATTTTTTTCAAAGTAGATATTATGTTTTAACACCGAACTATGTAACGTGAAATGTTGTTATTTTAAGAACACAATGTTTCTGCATGTAAGAAACTAGCTACTTTTTTATATTAAAGCCAATGAGAACAAGAACTGAAATGCAAAAACAAATCTACCTTGTAACAAGATTTTTGGTCTTGTCTTAATCTGTCTCACCAAGTAAAAGCTTCTCGCCCTATTGGCAGATAATTATACTTGATTATGTTTTTTTTTTCACTCGCTTAGTTTTTTTTTTTTTTTTCTTACTTTTTCACATGGATTTTTTGCAGTGTATTGTACACGAACCATGTGGCTCAGAGCCCAAGCTGACAAAAAAGAAAAAGATAAGAATCCATCAGAAAAGACACTATAACAAAAAGTGACGACTTTGACCTGCCCAGGCTAGAGCAAACAAGACAGAGCAGAAAAGCAGAGAATAAAAGTTTATCCAAGCTCAGTTAGGATTTGTCTTGTGCACAAGATGGCCGCAGATCTCACGATACGTGGAATATTCTATACATGCTGTGCGGCTGTTTCTACAGATTTAGCATTTGTGGATTTATCTCCTCTCCTTGTCCACCTGTCAGAGCCGTGTGTTTCTGCCGGTCTACTACAGCCCACCTGCTGTCCCACTCCAAACCAGTTTTGTTCGAGTCTAATACGTTAGATTCAGCCCAGATCCATTCTTGCATTGCTTTATTCAAAAGAGAAAGACGTAAGAGCTTTTTTGGCACTATCAGAGCAGAACACACCAATGTTCTCCCACCACACAGAGAGTTTGATTAACACTTGCCAAGCATCAGATGTGGGCAAAATGTGCTTTGCTTGGCAGCGACCGCTGAGTTTATTAACTGCAGCAAGACGCAATAAATAAGTCTGTGTGTAGAAGATCTGCGTGAATTTTGATTTTGCTTTTACTTTACATAAAGACGCTTTTATCTGACAATAATTACATTTCAGAAGACTGTTAATATGTCATATTGGATCTTGACACTAATTGGCCATCATTTTTTCGACACCATTATAAATTGTACCTTCTGTGCAAAAGAACATTGTATCTGTTGAAGAAAATAAGCTTTAAAATGCTTTAAACGTTCAATATTGAGTAAGCTTGAATTGCAGAAGTTGACAAGTGTGTGTGCTTATTGATCAAATCAGATTTGTCCAGCACTAAAACCTTGAAGTAAGCAAACGTCTCACACACTTCCCGTAACTGTCTCTTCGCTCCTAACTATGCCAGGTCCTGATACGACATTCTGAGATTCTTCTTCACACTCTCAATGACTATATATGGTGATGTTTTTCTCATCTGCAACTGATTCCTATACATTTAAGATTATACACAAGATTATAACTGAGGAGAAATCTGAAGGAAACGGCTGCGGAGCTTAGTCTTGCATACTCCTCTGTGATTTTAAAATGTACTTGAATCATCATGTCGTGTGTTTTATTTCTTTATGAAATACAGCAGTTTTGGCAAAGAACCGGTCATAAAGGGATTTGGACCCAACAGTATCCCAAAAAAAACGAAATTGCGCAAGATTACAATGTAATTTAATATAGCATTTAAATCATAAACCACTGAAGTTTGTTGAATAATGCAACAATGACCTCAATACCTAATTATAATTACCTCGATTGCATTATAATTACAACAATGAAAAAAGGGCCATTGTGATTAACAAAAAAGCAGCATTTTCATATTCCGGTTTAAATTGCAAAGACTTAGTTCAACCCAACATCCAGTCTTCCCGGATGGCGGAAGACGTCCTGATTTTGTAGCCAACCAATCACAGATTTTTTTAAGATTAATTTTGTCTGATTGATGAACTTTTTATTTTTTTTTTTTTTGTTTGAACAAGTTAAGTCAACATTTTAATACTTATCTCATTAATCTATGAGACCTATGGTAGGCCATAAACAACCTATGGTAGGCCATACAACCACAGTGGCTAAGCTCCTCCCTCTTGTCTAGATCTTGGCTCCTCCCAGAATAGAGTTCTGGAAACCAGTCAGACAAAGAAACATTTCACTTTTTCTAATTTCTTCACACTTTTCATCAATTGTGACAGGCGAATTAAAAAATTTATTTAACAAATTATTTTTTACCTAATACTTATTTTAAAATTGATTTACATATGATCAAGAGTGTCTGCATTTTAATCTACATAATTTATCAACTTTACGTATTCACATGAGCAAAGTAAATATACAACGAAAAAGATTCAACGTAAATCCATCCATCCATTTTCTGAAACTCTTTTTCGTTTGTGATCACAGGAGCAGGATCAAAATAGTTTTTGGACTGTGGGAGGAAAACAGAGACCAGGAAGAAACCCACAAAGCTTGAGCATTATTGTCAGGCGACACTACGCCACCGTGCCACCTATAGATGCCCCTGTCAACTCTCATTCTGTTCTTGAGGTTTGACATAGCACAGCAACGTGCGCGACAATCTTCTCGATTTCTACAGGCGAAGTTCAAGTTCTCCTGGAAAACCACTGCGGCCTAATGAGGTGGAAAATTAACTCACTCATTAAACATCCAGAACATCTGCCAGATATTCTGTCCGGCTTCACTCTGTAATATTTATTCATTGCTTTGCCTGTCATGAATGAGAATTTCGGAGTTAAAATTAGGGGGTTTGTGAGTAAGAATGTGTGTGTGTGTGTGTGTGTGTGTGTTTCCTTTTCGTGTTGTAAGCATATGTGTGGTTGTATTTTTCCAGCAGACCCCAAGTAACAATGCAATTAAAATTCAATTAGTCGACGGTAATTAAACTAACTGTTTAAACCACAGAGGCAGTCGATGCAGAACAGCGGCGCTGGTGCACAAAGGAGCGGCCGATGGTTGATTTACTGTTTTGTCGTTGAGGGTCTTAAAATTTGACTGCATCCGGAGCAATGTTCACCACCTACACATCTGCTGACAGCTAATGGCTTTTTGTAATACGTGATGCCTTCAACAAGTGGTTTTGGATTTTTACTATGGTGTAGTTGTCTCATTTGTATTGGGCGGCATGGTGGAGCAGTGGGTAGCGCTCTTGCCCCACAGCGAGGACTCGTTTGACCCGAATTTGAGTTTCTAGGCATTCTAGGAGTTTGCACGTTCTCCTCGTGCTAGTGTGGGTTTCTTCTGGGTCTCTAGTTTATTCTCACAGACCAAAACATGCAGGACAACTGGAGAGCTGCTCATGTGATCAAAAATGAAAAAATGGATGGATGGATTATTGTTGAATAAATATGATTAAATTAAATGTATGTTGAGTTAAAAGCAGACAGTCTTGATCAAATGTAACTCATTTACAAAATAATCATTATTTAGAATATTATTGCTTTTCTTCAGTTACGTGAAAATGTGTTGCTTGTCAAAAGCGATCAAAAGAAATGAGAAGCGATGGATGTTTCTTTGTCTGACTGGTTTCTGAACCACTTTTATGGGAGGAGCCAAGATCTAGACATGTGTTTCATGAGATCTTGAAGGGAGGAGCTTAGCCACTGTGGTTGTACTGTATGTGCTACAAAAGGTCAGTTTAAATGAATCAGATAAGTACTAAAATGTTGACTTAACATGTTCAAGCATGCATAGCTTTTACAAAATTGATCTAAAAAAATATTTTTAGTTTTTGGGGATGGATGTGATTGTGTTGATGATTTGTAGTTCTATTCTTTTCTATTCTATTAATTGTATTTATGAACGTTAAGCTACAGTATACTGTATATTTATTATTCAGAGGATTTGCATTTAATTTTGAATACATTCAGTACAATTTGTGGAATATGAGCAAATGTGGAATAATCATTATTGCAATAAATTTAGCACTTGATCCTTATTGTGTATAAGTACACAATAAATACACTGTGTATAAATTGAATAATATAAAAAGAACATGTTCAATTGATAGTTCATTAACAAAAATGTACATTTAATAAATTTAGCCATTCTTTACTTACAAATGCATGTAGTGATTGTGTTGTTTTTTCTTATTTCCCCCACAAAGATGCCCATATATTCTAACCTACACAACTCTTATTGTTACTTACTAGTACGTAGTTACCCGTACTGTACTGTTAACACCTCGTGTAAAAAAAACAGTAAAATAATTCAAAATGCTCTATCATGACAGTCAAAGAGGAAAAATGTAACAAAGTATGTGATTTATTCAGAGACTCGCGGAGCTGCAAAACTTTAATAGCTGGCGGGTTAATTGTTAAGGTGTTTTGTGCTGAACCGCTTTTGAGATCAATCATTTATAGATGCAATAATGAGTTTGTAATGGTTGGCTTGGCCTGCCATCGTGCCCCGCAGAACCTTAATTCCCCCATCGGAATGTTGTCCCGTCCTTTCGGCAAGATGAAGGACACGTTCAATTTCCGGCACAAATTCCGTCTGATTAATCGGTATTTAAAATGGCAATCACGGGCGTCGGAGAGTCTTAAACATTGGGTTTCAGACAGCGTTATTTTGGCATTACGGTGATTTATACACGTTGCCTTGGATGCGCGATGTGAGATGAGTGGGAACACGGGCCTATGGAGGAATTAACCTAGCGTGGTCCCGTGAAGATGAAAGGAAATCTGCTTCATCGCCGAGTCACAGGACTGATTTTACCTACTTGCTGCACTTCTAATGATGTTCCGCCGAATCCAACTCTCGGAGGGTTTCGTTTTTTTTTCTTTTGTTAAGAGGGACTCGGTCCCTACAAAAGCTGTTGTGATGTGGCGGTCTTTTGAGAAGCACTGTGCCTCATTAAGCTAATACTTTTACCTCTTCATTTTGATGCTGCCTTGTATATAAAATGTTTTTTTCTGCTCTTTGTTGCTCCTTCTGACATTACTCTAGCATTGAGATATAATATTATTATTATTATTAACAACAACACACACACACACACACGCACACACACTTATACTCACAAGCGGGCGGTTGATATAATGATAATGATATATTTTTTTATTTTAATTAAGATTGGTATTAATTATACATTCATTCGTAAAAAAAAAAAAGATAGGTTCCAAAAACTTGTTTATTCCAGTAGATAAGTTCCAAACCCGGCCGCAAAAGCTGAAAATCCGCAAAATAGGGACACCATATTTACATATTTTTTTAAGTACTCAAAAAGTATTATTTTATTAAGTATTCAGACTTTTAAAACCCTTTACTTAGAACTGTGAACAAACCACTCTTTACAGTAATGTACAGATATCTACAGTATGTACATACAGTAAACAGGCACAAATGTTAAGCAATTTATTTATTTTATATTAAATACATACGTAATGAAAAAAGTCAGCAGTCGTGAATCTGCGATGGTCGAACGGCGAAAGAGAGAAAGAGATATAACGTAAATATATATATATATATATATATATATATATATATATATATATATATATATATGAATGTGTACATATGTATGTACAGTAGACACATACATATTGAGACAAATGGAGAAAATGAGAGCAAGAAAGGGAGGGTGAGAGAGAAGGAGAGATTGCAAAAAAAAATTTTGTAGTGCGGAAAAAAAAAACAAAGTGTGTACTTTATCAATTTAATTTTAAATAACTATACATGAGACATTTCAGTTACCGTAAGAATAAGAAAAGCTCCACACGTTCCGCTGACTGAACCTGTATTTGTGGATACCTATATCTATAAAAACACAATGTCTGGAGCAAAATGATGTGAAGGCCGTTATAAGAGTGTTAATGTTCTGGCCCGATGGTCCAAAACCAAAACGGGTCCTAATTGAAAAAATAAAAAAAACAAGACGTACACATTTGTTTTCCCTTTTACTGTGTCTGGAAGTGTTTTGCTCTTTAAGCTGCCAGCTCTATATCATCCTCGCCACCATTCCTTTTAATTTGCCTCCTGTGGACTGGAGTTGAAAGCTGAAATCACCGAAACCATTTAAAAAGTTCTGTGTGAGTTTCCTCGCAGGCGTCCCAGCGTCACGGCTCCATCAGACCATTTTTTTCCCCCTTCTTCATTTCCGACTGTGCTGACCAACTTTAGCGGCGGCGAGTTATTACACCCTGTCTGCATGACTGCATGTGTCCGAAAGAGCGGCGGGAAATGGATGCTGCTCGGCATCAGGGAGCCAGAGTGTGCTTCACATTAGACGCAGACCTCCCAGTAACTCTCCACGCTTCCTAACAGCACTTTGGGGGACTTTGGGCTCATGATTGCCATCTCCACAATATCACTTATAGGTTTAGAGCCAGGGGAGGCGTGATTTTAATGGCTCTTTCCCTCGTCCAAACGAGAGTGCAATTGTGGAAAGCCTGGCTAAAATGCATCTGAGAGTTCTCCACCATCGCCGGGAAGCGTTTAGGCCTACGCTGAGAACGCATTAAGAGCATTATGCGTCCATATTCATACCCAAACTTGACTCGTCGTTCCATCTATGATTAATTGCGATGGCGGTATTCCTCTGATAGCGATCCGATGCGGTGTGCCCGGGCTGGGACAGGAACGTTTGCAGCTCCGAGGCTTCCCGTCCCAAATGTGACAGTGGCATTACCCCTGACACGGCCTTGAGGCTGGTTCTCCTGGGTCATTACTCATTTCACACACACCATCCCAAACACCCGCAGTGGAAGCCGCATGACAACCCTGGATCTGTGCTAATTATACGTAAGGAACTGGACTCCTGCATACTTAAGTCAGCTGGGGAGAAGTCTAGAAAAGTTTGCTTGACACTTCGTCATAAATCAGGGGAACTAGGCCAGATGATGTCCCTCGGCCTGACTGAGGTTGCGTTTTATTAAAGCGAGGTGTTGTCTGCTAGCTTCGTGCTTTTCGATGGGTCTCGCTGTCGGCCTCGGCGTTGACGTAATATTTCCGTCATTGTCTTCGTCGACGACACTTTTTCCCTGATGGAAACGAAACGAGAACTATGTAAAAACTTCCGCTTACTGATTGTGTGTAGCAACAATCACGGGAATAAATACAACACACCTGAAGCGCCATCTGCAGATACATTTTTTCATCGCGCAAACATACTTATAAACACGATGCAATTATAATTAATTGTATTTATACTGTATCTCCTCTTTGTTAAAGTTTCATTTGTGAGAATACATTTATTTGGATTGAAAGAAAAGTTCATTAAAATATTTTTTTTTTCCAAATAAGATCTTTGTACTGTATATATTTTACATGTTCATAGTTAACTACATTTTAAGATTTCTTAAGCATAGCAACTTAGTAAACATTTAGAATATATAGCACCAATATTTTTGTTAATTTTAACACTGAATCAAAATTGACAGTAGTCGGCCTCCATCAAACAAGAAACAAAGAAAAAGTATTTCAAATTGAACAAAATGTCTACCAAATAATATTACAGTATTTAAACGAGTGATTTTTTAGTGTTGAGTTTAGATAAATTTACATTTTACACTTTAGTATACAATATTACAACATCAATTTGAACTTTTCAGTGAACACAGTACGTACTTAATCCATTTCATGAATATTTCATTCAAATTGAAATTTCATTCAATATTAAATAGCTAGAATGTAAATAGAAATTACATGTGCGATCAAATGCATTGGTGCAGTAAAATTACATAAATTGGTAAAATGTAACGATTACAGTTACAGGCCTATGAAAAAATCTCCTCTATATATATCATGATATATATATATATATATATATATATATTTCTTTTTTTTTATTTTTAATTAAATACTTTTTTTTATTTAACCTTTATTAGTCCCTCAGTGGGGAAATTTTTTCTCTGCATTTAACCCATCCGATCAGACACGAACTCGGAGCAGTGGGCAGCCACACAGTGCGGGGCCTCGGAACATCCTCTTTCGGGGCCTCGGAACATCCTCTAGCACTGTAATTGTGTGTGCGTGTGTGTGTGTGTGTGTATCGGTCAAACACTACATTGCCACATACGTAGATTCGCCAAAGCCAAAGCTTGAATCCCGCCATTGCTGTATTTGCAAATAATATCGTTCGCCACCAAGTTGCACATGTACTTATATTCCATAATTACATAATGTCTCCATGTGACTCGGGCAGGAACAGTAATTGAAAGCACGACATGTAGATGCAGCTTCTTAATGATGTCTAGTTTCTGACTCATCCGGAATCACTCTATTCCCAGCTCGGAAAAATGCGCCATTCTGCGGCGTATCTGGAGAGAGAGAGTGAGCGAGCTGATCTGGAGCAATAGGTGCTGGGTGTTTGGTGAGTAATTATGTCCTATGGGGAGCTGTGTTCCAATGAAAGAGAATAGCAAATGAAGATAGGAAAAGTCAAGTCTGTGTGTCTTATCAAGCATCAGAATCTGAATAAAGGGGGAAAACGAAGCATGTTCCGGTTGATTATTTCAAAATGATTAGTGCAAGTGAACCAGCTAAGATCAAGCGTTTTAAAGACTCGCCTCGCCGGGCTGAACCGGACTGAGACGTCGGGCTGTTTTTTTTGGACAGTCTCATGTTTCATTAATCAGAACCGCACGAGACGGCCCATTAATAATGAATATTCTCAGTGTTTTCGAAAACAACGAGAGGTAGGCATTCAAACAGCGTATCAATAATTTACGCTGCTTTTTTAGGAAAATTCACCTTGCGGAGAGAAAGAGACACTTTATGGGAGACGGTGCAGGAGCGTGACACTCGCTCTTGGTAATTACGGTGAAAAATATTAACCCGGGGTCTGGCTTTCAGCAACATCGCTTTAATACCGCAGGTGCCGTGAAACTTTTTTGTACCCAGAGGTGGAATGAGCATGTAGAATCAATGTCTCGCACGATGTACTGATGCTATTGGCCAATTTTATTAATAGAAAGCGCAGTTAAGTTGCTAAACAGATGATCAGAAGCAATGTGATGAAATACTATCTACTGTATTGTTCGGACTATAACGCGCACTTAAAAGCCTTAAAGCCAAAAAAGCTATTTCATATTGAGAATTGGGCCTATAGTTTGGAAAAAAGTGAGCCTTACTTGTGAAAACATAATAGGAAAAAGACAATTTATTAATTGTGCGTCTTAATATCAGTGGCACTTTGAGTCTGAAAAATATGGTATTGCGTTTGTGTAGAACAGAACTATTAAGAATGTTTAAAATTGACTTCTTGAATCACGATTCCTACTAATCCAGGTTTAACAATAGCCCAAATATTAACAATTACAGTACAAATACAGTACAGCAATTTATTTTTTATTGATTTTTATTGATTTTTTTTTTTATTTTTTAAAAATGATAGCGCTTTTAATTCCATTATGCGCTTTGAGACAGTTGTAACTGTGAAAAGCGCACTACAAATGCACTGAATTTGACCGTTCCTTCAAAAAAAAAAAACCATTATTTTTAAAAACAACAATAATAAAATAGGAATAACATTAATACATTTGCATTAACCTGATTGGTTAACTAGTTGCAATAAATATATTTATATATATGTACAGTGTATATAGGTACAGTATATATACGTAAATGTGAGTATATTTACAGTGTATATGTATGTGTGTATGTATATACAATATACAATGTGTTAAGTCATAATTTTCTAATGTCCTAAATAATTAAGAGGGAAAAAAAGCATGTTATGAAGTAAAAGATTAATCAAAATCTTCTTTAATAATCAAACTGACCTGTGGTTATCACGTGAAAGTAACTGTAATTTCGTTACAATGTACCCTAATGCTGTAATTACAATAAAACTACTACAACTACTACTTATTAAAGTTTAGTCACGTTTGTGTAAACAAGTTTGGCTTTTTTATTGGTTATTTAATCATCCAATTGAAAAAGTCTGTATTGACTACATCATTGCATCAAAAAAGTAGAAACACGACGGCACCTGTGCCATTTTTAGTTTGTGATCCTAAGTCCAGAATCTTGATCGAACGAACATGACACGGAGTATTTCCGAATATTCATCCCGAGCAAAAAGTCAGTAAGCAGCAGCTGCGATGACACCTGCGCTTTTCATCCCTCATCTTTGCTTTGAAAGAGTCGACAAGGTTCTGCATCGCACGGAAAATAGGAAAATAACGCCGAGCTGTGGATTAAACATCAGCGAGCTCATTATTTTCCCTGGGCCTGGTGTCTCCTGGCTTCCTGTCCGCTCGTCTTCCTGATTACCTGCCTGGTCTCGCCCTCCCCAGCCGCTGTGTCTAGGACAGTGAGACATCAGCCTTCCCGGAATGGATGTGGACACGGTGCCAGAGTGAAGCCGGAGCGTTCCTGACACGCCGCTGTCCACTCCCCAAACCTCGGGCTGACAGCGCATCCCCATGACTTCTAATGGTCATTGTTGTCTTGATGTCATGTGACGTGTACTCTGGCAGTGCATATATATATATATATGTGTGTGTGTGTGTGCGTATATATCTCCCAGTGCCAGCCCTGTCTGGTGCACTTGTCACTGGTTTGTGCTGGAGGGTAGAATGGCGAGCCTATTGAGCGCCGCTAACACCCACCTGCCTCTCTGTGTGTGTAACAAACAGACACAATCAGCCATTTGTCTGACTGGTTATCAACCAGCACCAGCAGTCTGCCCCACAGCGTTATATTAGTCCCAGCGAGCCCAGTGTGTGACAAGCTCTGTGTTTGAATGCATCCGCCTCAGCTTCTCATTCAAAGCCTCGGCCTCCACGGGGGGAAGACACGGGACGAGTGAAGCCAGATAACGTCACACCACGCACACACTTTACAGACTCGTGGCCGGCTCAGGTCTAACACAAACGGAAGCGACAAAAACGAGGCGTAAAAAAAAAACCGTGTATTCTAGTACAGTGGTACCCCGACTTTCGTTGGCTGAGCCGCATTTTACATGCAATTTGTCTAATTCGTGCCACGAGTTAAACATTTTTTTTACATGTTAATTGTTAATAAATGTAATAAAAACATGTTACAAAGTGGTTGTTTAAATTGCCCATTGGTAATTGTTCATAAAGGTACAGTGTATAGTAATACAGTGGACAATCTCACATGAACGGTGACCGCCATCTTGAAGTGACGTGAGACACGGAACTAACGTCATCAGAATGTTCCGCCCGGACCATATAGAGTGTAACACCCAGCGAGATTAGCGCACTCGCGTCGAATTTCTATCAGCTTATTTGTACGTTTTATGTGGGGAAATTTGTTTTGTGTTAGTGAGCGATGCATTTTATTACTCAGGTTTTTCGTTAGTAAGGACATTCTTAAGTCGGGGTACCGCTGTATATATACAGTGAACTTCAGTTAATTGGGACATAACACAATTTGTGTTTCCAGATATGATTTGGACTTCAGGATTCGTCCCAATGAAGCGGCTGCTCCCTTTCACCGGCGTCAATAGGAAATAGATAGCAAAGAAATGACAATATGAATGACAGTTTTGTCTGCTTAACCAGAATTATCCGTGTATATATACAATTCAAATTCAATTTTTCATTTTTAGCATTAATTGTTACGTTTTGGTATTTGTGAATGCAAATGGCATTTATTTTTTTATCTTTTAATGTTCAGCTAGGACTAAAGTAAGTGAACTGTTTTAATGGGTTTTATTTTATTTGTTCATTTATTTGTTTAAAAATGTTTTTTTTAATAATTTTGTGTGTTTTGAATGTTAATTCTTTAGTACTCACATAACTTGTGTGCAACACAACACTAGTAATTAAATCTGTAATTACATTTGTATTTTTGTATTAAATACATCCTATTTATTGCAGTTTTACAGTTGTTGGTGTAATTTGAATGATGAATTTAAAAAATGTACTTCTGCAGAATTGATCATTATAAATTAAAAAAAAAAAAAAAACAAGAGAACTGTATTTCTGATATTGTGGATGTGAATTTTGTTGTTGTCTGTTATTTCTTGTTGTTTCTTTTCTTAGTTGTAAGGCTGATTCAGTTAAATTTTAAAACTATGTAAGTGGATAGTAAACTATAAGCGATGCTTCAGCTATTCCTCTCTTTTTTTGGTCAATTTTGTGTGAAATTGTTTGCGGGACGGATGGTCTATTTATGGATTTTGGACCAAACAATAAAATTGAAATTGAGTGAAATTGAATTTTTTGTTTTACTACGGACCATTGATGCACCTGATTTTGATGTACCGGATCCATTGATCCATGTTATTTACATATGGGAACTCTAAACAATTCAGTCCAGTCATTTCCTGCAATGTTGCCAGATGTTTTCAGATTTATAGCTTCTGTTCTTTAATCATTTCAAACTTAGCTGTCTTATTGTTAATAATAGTTTTTTTTCTATACAATTGTGTTTTTAAGCTAAATGTGGGGAGTGCAAGTAATTTGATCCTAGTTCTGAAATAAGGGGGTCTTTCTGAGGGGGCGTCTACAGTTGTAGATCATCTTCTGTACTCTGGAAAGCAGGATGAAAACAATAAACAACCTATTGATCGTTTTGTAGTAAAGCAGGAGGATCTTAACCAGCAAGAGGCAAGAGTATAATTGGACCTGCGAGAAACATTCATCTTGATTACATTCAATTTGAACCAATAAGGATTAGGTAAGTACCGGTCATTCATCAAAGTCAGATTGGAGGGACTTAGTAAATGGGAACTAATCTTTTTCTACCTGTGTCATCAGAGAAGTGGACAGCTGGATTTTTGGGACTAGTAAGTTAACATACTAAAGAGAGTAATGGAAATGCAAACATTAGAGTTATTTGAGCTACTGCTAACTTGAAAACTTTCCTGCTAAGTTGATAGCTTGTTAACGGTAGTTTTCCTGCTAACTTTGTGGCTTTCCTTTTAACTCAATACCTTTACCGTTAAGGCAAGATCATTCCTATTAGGGTGTCAGCATTCCTGCTAACTCAATAGCTTTTGTGCTAACGTGTTAGCTTGACTGCATTTTTTTTGCTAACTCAATATGTATTAATATAATGCTGCATTACTGCTGGCTTGGTAACATTCTTACTCCTAAACTCAATAGCTTGACTCTTAACTCAATAGATGCATGTTAGCTCGATAGCTTTCCTGTTAGAATAGAATTACTTTAGATTAGATTGACTTTATTACTACCACAAAGGGAAATTTCTGAATGTCTGTTAACCAAGTAGCTTTCCTGCTCACATGACAGCATTCCTGATGATGCTTCTCATATTAACTTCCTATTAAACTACTAGCTTTACTAATACCTTGTTAACTTCACTGTTTAAAACGTTATAGTTTTACTATTATCTTGATTCCTATTACAGTAATATATTTTTTAATAACTGTAATATTTTACTAATAACTGTAGATTTGTGTCTTAGGTTGACAGATTTACTGCTAACCAAATAGCTTCCCTGCTAACTTGACAGCTCTTCTGCTAATTTAATAGTTTTCCAGCTAACTCAAAATCTTTCCCGATAACTTGATAGATTTTACCTGATATTACCTGACTTATTACCAGATTTTACCTGACTTGATAGCTTTCCTGCTAGGTCAAAAGCTTTCCATCTATCTCGGTAGCATTCCTGCTAACTCAATAGCTTTCCTGTAAACTTGTCACTGCTAGCTCAGCTAACTACGCTTCTGTCTCAAAGAAAATCAGAGCATAGTCTTGATGTTTTTCTGCGATCCAATGTAAGTCTCAGTGGACAAAAGCATCAATATATTTAGCACTGGCCTTTACGTTGCTTAAATCAGACTAGTAATCTTGTATCACGCTAGTAATTGTTCACTAGTGCGGACAAATTAATTAAGATTCTGTGTACCAAATACATTCTGTCATGTTCAGAAAAAGGATTTGTTTCTTAGTCTTGTTTACTTGAAGCATGAATCTGGAAAGACTCTAGTATGGATTTAAGACTTATCCAGCAGTGGCATGAATCAGGTGACGAGTAGAGCATAAAACCAAAGTCAACGGTACAGTCGGGAACGAATGTATAGTTTGTAGAAAGATTAATGAGCCTCCATTGAGCGAAATCTCATTAAAGAGACGTCGTTCTGCCCCAGAAACCCGTGCAAGACTCCATCAGCAGACATCAACAGAAAATCTGGAACTTTCCGCATCAGCATTGCCGTGAAGTTTGAAACTCGAATCCGCTTGAAGTCTGAACTATGACCATTGTCAAGCGTTCTCCATTGTTTCCGAGCAGCTATGTGTATTAGGTCTATCTGAATCCCAGCCTAGCCGCCGAGAGTCGACAGGCGTTGTGCCCTTTCCATGATGAATTCTTTGCTTCAGTGGCTTTACCCGGAGCATATGTTGTGTCAGACTGCTTTTGAATTGATAAACAGCATTGTGTGCACGGACAGCAATCCTTTAACCTCCAATGACTTTGCCCCTACGGATCCTGAATAAAAGATATCATTAACTACGACTTGACTGTCAGCAAGGCGGCTGGCATCTCCGATCAGTTTGTCTCTATTATTTCACCGTAATTATAGTCAAACAGCAGTAAGAGCACACAAATGATGGCACGGATGAGAACTCTATTTGTCACTCTTCAAGGCTGACGGCCCAGAAGCCATAATGCATTTATGTACCTCTTTGTACACAAGTCATTTCACCCGCATTGTCGAGGACTTGCAGCCGCCGAGAGATTATCCGGAATCTCTTTTGTAACCCGCCATATGTTTGCACTGTTTCCACGCTGGAAGCCGAAGATATCCCAACCTCGTGAGCGTGTGCGGTGTCGCACTTTCAGTAGGCACAAAACGAATTACAGACACGTCTTAAAACACTCCAACCCCCGAAGGAGAAAATGCCTTCATCCCGGCGTTCCCGTAGGTCGGCTTCTTTTAAGATCGGGAATCTATATCCACCCGCACAGCAGAAACATTCTCATGAAGAAACGTCAAATGGAGCGGCATATAAACTTGTGTGTGTGTGAGATTTTCTCTGGTTGTGAAAAAATCTTTGTTAAACGGCCAAGCAAAAGCTTTCTTTAACACCCATAATGCTCTTGCATTTTTTGTAATTAGTGTGTGTGTGTGTGTGTGTGTGTGTGTACAGCCTTTTAGGTCAAAATAGAACCTTAAGGGAACCTTAGTCTAAACCCCACCACTTTGAAGGTCTTTTTTTTATTGAAAGACAAGTTTGGATTTTGGCCCAAGTTACAGTTGAGTGTTGGTTTAAGTTAGAGTGGTAGTGGTGTTGGGGGTTGTTGAGGTGAAAGGTAGGGTGAATGTAATACTTTTTTTGGTAAGTCAATGATGAGACCCCACTATGATATAAATGCAAGTGTGTGTGTACAGACTTTGGTTAAAATGGGGTCTAGTCTGGGCTCCAAAACTACGAAGTGCTTTTAGGGTTAAGATGGTATTTTTGGCCCAACGTTACAATTGGGTTTTGGTTAAAGTTGTGGTTGTTGGGGGAATGGGGGGTTGATTGTTGGGGGACTTGTGGGGAGCTTTGTCTGGGCCCCACAACGTTAAAGGACTGTTTAGGGGTTTAAATGTGATTTTAGGACTGAGGTTATAATTGGGTTTTGGTTAAAGTTAGTGTGGGGGTGGTGTTGGCTATTTTGATTGGTTTTAGGGTGAAAGGAGAGCACGTATTATTTTGAATGTAAGTCAATGATTAGACCCCACTATGATATAAATGTAAGTGTGTGTACAGCCTTTCTGGGTAGAAATGGAGCAGTATGGGGACGTGAGTTTTGGTTAAACTTAGAGTTGGTGGGGGAATGGGGGTTAATGGTTGGGGTTTGCGTGTGGGGGGAGTGTAGTAGTTTGAACGTCAATAATGAGAATCCACAATTATCCACAATGTGGGTAAACGTGTACAGCCTTTTGGGTCAAACGGAGCCTTATGGGGACCTTTGTATAGGCCACAATACTATGAAGTGCTGTTTTAGTGTAAAGATGGAACTTTTGGGTTTGACGCAATTAGGGTTTGGTTAGTAATATGGGGTGGGGGTGGTGTAAGGGGGTGGTGTTGAGTAAGGGAGGGGTGTAATATTTTCTATGCAAATCAATGAAACTTAGATATAAATGTGTCAACACTGCAAGGACAAAAATTACAAAAACAAGCGCAGGGAACAAGTGAACAAAAAATGCAGCATAAAAACCAAAATAAATCTAAGGAGAAATAACGTTGGTTTTATGACCCAAAAAGCAGAATCCAATATTCAAAAACAGAAAAATGTCTGAACAAGAAACACATTGGCAACAGTCATATTCCAAAAGACTAGCAAAAATTCACAAAGTCAGAAAAACCACAAGCCAAAATCCTACCAGTTTCACACATGATAGAAATCCACAAGTTCCAAAACACATTCAAAAAGCATTAACTAAGCAAAGAACACAGTCAAAAATAACTGCATATATATCACACAGGAAACAAGACACAGCTGAAAACAATCAACAATACACCACACAAATGGGGAAATGGCGACATCTAGTGTCCGGATAGATCCATAACCCTGACAAAATGTCTGTGTCTTTTAGGTCAAAATGGAGCCATGTGAGGACCTTTGTCTGGTCCCCACAACTTTGAGGGGTTGTTTAAGGGTCTAAAGGTAATCTTAAGACTGAAGTTACAAGTGGGCTTTGGTGACGGAGAAGAAGAAGAAAACCTTAATTTGTCCCAACAATGAGAAATTTAGTGAGAAGGGAACTTAGTGTTATGTAAGTCAATGATGAGACCCCACTATGATATAAATGCAAGTGTGTGTGGGCGGGCTTTTAGGTCAAATTGGGTCTTGTGGGGACCTTTGTCTAGGCTACGCCACTTTGAATGGCTGTTTGAGGGACAAGATGGGATTTTTGGGTCTAAGTTACAATTAAGTTTTGAGAGGCAATGCAAGTGTGTGTGTGTGTGTGTGTGTGTGTGTGTGTGTGTGTGTGTGTGTTCCCAAGCTTCTGGCATTGATGTGAATATGCAAACATTTTATCTGAAGAGCTTGTCTCAATAACGGCGTGGCTGGTGTGATTCTGGCGTGTGTGAGATAGCATCTCCTGGCGGTGTGTCTTTGTCTTTCATGAGCAGATGTTGGCTCCTGTCTGCAGAAGCAGGCTGATGATGTTCCGTTCCAGCATCCAGCATGATCAGAGCTCTTTTGAAGTCACAAAAGTCTTCTCGTTTACTTTCAGCGTTGCATCATTTTGACTTTACTGAGTTTATTTAAGCAGACACTGTAATTAATGCAAACATTTCACCAGCGAATCAGTTCACATGATATTTTCTGGAGTCTGGCTAATGTCGATCTCATCGCCAACAAATGATTATTCCAAATGAAAGAAAACACTAATGAGGATGTGTCTGAAAACATGTGCCAACCAAATGACAAATTCAAAGAAGCCCTGAGTGTGATTCAATAATTTAGCGTCTGTAAAAGAGACGCTTCCTGAGTGATTGTGGTTTTTATTTTGCACGTTTGTTGGTGATTAGTCGCACACACGGAAACTCACATCTGGTTAGAAACACACTCTTGTGTTGGTTTACTAGTACAACAACGTGTGTATTTTCTTTTTTCACTGTACATTTCACTTGGGCATTTACTGTATATTTTGCACATAATTTTGTGAATCAAAGAATATATAGATAGATATATTGATTTAATTTAGTGGTTTTATAGGAGACTATTTGTTATTGTACAAAAACTCACACGGTGTATTTTTTTTACAAGAAGTGTAAAGTAGACTCTGTGTGAACAGGATGTTAACAGGATTTAAAATAAATTTTATATTTAGGCATTATTCAGGTAAAACAACATTATTCTTGTGTTTTGTTTTATATACAATAGTACAATTATGTGCAATATAGTAGCAATAGTTCAGTTCAGTCTTTTAGCACAGTACAATAAATTAACAAATCACGTGTGCAAATGTAACAGTATATTCATGTAACTATTTAAACTTATTATCGAGTAAATAGCATTTCAGATTTATTATTATTTTTTACATTATAAGTACAGTTACATTATAAGAATATAACTAGTTAAGAATATAAGAATACTATAAATTATGTATATGTGTGACTTAAATTTAAAAGGCTTGAGAAAAATGCAACTTAACTTTAATTTTCTTAACTGAAAATAAAAACATTTATAAGATATAATAACCAGTGCAATTTATTCAATTATTGATCAAATTCTTTTTACAACGACACAAAGTGAAAAGAGAATTATTTGTGTGTACTGTATGTCTTATTAATATCCTTAGGCTGAAAGTCTGAAATTTTACAACAATGGAAAACCAGCATGGAGACATGCGACCAATGCTTTTAAGAGAATGGACGATTTATGAAAGGGGTGAAAATGAAATTATATTCAGAATTAGCAAAGAAACAAAAAATAAGCTGCATAAAAAAAAGTGTATGACTAAAATGGTATACAGTAGTTTATGTTGGAGTAAGCACAAAACTCAGATTAGAGTCGGGAACCATGATGATCTCTACAGATACGGTTTTTAAAGTGAAAGGAGTCAAACACATAAGTGCATAAAAATAACTGTTGAAAAAAAAGAGAGTAAAGACAAAGATAGCATGACGTCAACACCACATACATCCTATATATTAACCAACATAAAAAAGCAGCACCTCAAGGGGCGATGTCCTGTAGCGTTGGCGAGACTGCAGTCTCATGGGCTTCTCCTTCACATGTCAGCGTTTCTGTTTTTACTCATTAGCTAGCTAGCTACTTGTTAGCACCCTGGCTTCCTCTTCTTGCTATGAAAGGCAGGCCTCTAATTGAAAGCGTGTTGTGTGGGAAATGAGCGTTGCGCGCTGTGACAGGGCTAAACAAGAGTGGCTCCCCCATCCCACCCGCAGACAGCGCCAATTAAGTCAATGGAAGTGGAACGTGAAGAAAGCTTCTATCAAAGGAACATCGCTCTGCTGTGTCACTCCATCTCGCTGGAACACGGGCTGGAAGAGGTGGCAGTGTTTGTGCTGGGCGTGACTGGGGCGTGTGTGTGTGTGTGTGTGTGTGGAGCGGGGTCACTGCACACGCAGGTGAAAGTGTGAGGCGATGCAGTGCTGTGATGACCTCACCGCTGCTGGGGTGAAAGTGGAGCCGCAGGAGGAAAGTACCTCCACAGTGCCACCTAGTGGAGCCAGTAAAAGCTGACTTTAATGAAATGAAACTTCTGTAAATCGGTATACTGTATTTGATTTTGTTTTTGGACGTTGTGTTGATATTATTCGAAATTCCAGAGTATTTCAACATTTTCGGTGTAAGAGTTTTATTGTGCTTTGGGATGGACAGATGATGGACATACAGATCTAGAAGTCTAGATATTATCTTGCATGGTGAAATTGTTTTATCAGTTAGATAGATAGATAGATAGATAGATAGATAGATAGATAGATAGATAGATAGATAGATAGATAGATAGATAGATAGATAGATAGATAGATAGATGGGATGGACAGACAGATAGACCAAGTAAAAGTTAGACAGACAGACAAACATAAAGGTAGATAAACAGAACAGACAGACAGACAGATAGATAGATAGATAGATAGATAGATAGATAGATGGGATGGACAGACAGATAGACCAAGTAAAAGTTAGACAGACAGACAGACAAACATAAAGGTAGATAAACAGAACAGACAGACACACAGATAGATAGATAGATAGACAGATAGATAGATAGATAGATAGATAGATAGATAGATAGATAGATAGATAGATAGATAGATAGATAGATAGATAGATAGATGGATGGATGGATGGATGGATGGATGGAAGGATGGATGGATGGATGGATGGATGGATGGATGGATGGATGGATGGATGGAATTGGACAGACAGACGGATGGATTTGGACGGACGGATGGACAGACAGACAGACCAAGAAAAAGTTAGACAGACAAACAGAAAGGTAGATAAACAGTTACAGACAGACAGACAGATAGATAGATAGATAGATAGACAGATAGAAGGATGGATGAATTTGGACGAACGGACAGACAGATAGACCAAGAAATAGTTAGACACAGATCAACAGAAAAGAAGATTAATAGTTACTGACAGACGGATAGGAAGAAGACAGGCATAAAAATAGACAGATTGACAGACTGACAACAGAGACTAAATTGCCCATTGAAAAAGTTTCAACACATTTTTGCCATTTGCAGAGAATTCCAGCTCTAAACATTTCAGTTGATGTTTGAATGACATTCTAAACTGTATCTTCAGTCTGAAAGTGATGCGGAGCGAGGCAAAAGCGCTCTTAATTAGCGAGGAGCCCATTATCCTCCACGGACGGGAACTTTAATTGGATCTTCTCTATTTCAGGGGAACAACTGCCACCTGCGCGGGATTCCAGAAGTCACCGAGCTTTTCTGCTGCAGCTCCGAAGCCAATCAGCACTTCACCAACCTCGCCAGATGTTTCCACTTCCTGAGGCATAAATAATCCCGAGGTTTGTTCAACGCGCATTTAGTCCGTATGTTACCAAGCAACCCGGAAACTCCATCTTCTGTCCGCGGCCTGATCTGTCTCCTGCATGTGGAGAGCACGCACATATGAAAGCCATCAGTGTGGTCCAACCAGAACAACCAGCCCGGGAATTAATGTCTTGTGTAAACATGACATTTATTGACTTCTCAAATGACGCCACGTTCACGGCGAGGGTTAGAAAGCCATCGGATAACTTGTATAGGCCATTTTGTATAATCAATTTTAACAGTGTGTTTAAAAAAATAGTATAAGCAGAAGTTGATGAGATAAATCTGTAGGTCCTTGAGTTGATCTCTGGAAATGTCTGCAGATTTTATCCTCAGATTATTATTCATTTTTATTGTTGACATATTGGTTTCATGGTAATGCATGAATTTCACTTTCCTTTCACTGCTGCCATCTTGTGGTCAGATGATTGAATCACTGTACGGTCTGTGCATTTTTTCCCACTCGTTTCAAACTGATTTTTCACATTTTGTATGCATGCTATATCACAATAATAGCAGATGCTTATAGATTTCTATTTCATTTTAGCATCTTCCATCAAAACCAGTTATCTTTGGAGTTCAAAAACACCAGCTACAGTGCTAGCTACGTATTTAATGTGAAAGCTAATTGATTAATCTAGCAGGATAATTAAACGACAACTATACCACAACTATATCACAGAGAGCATACAGAAAAGCTAACCAATGCTCTAATGCTAACTATTGTTCAAGAAAACCGATTTAACTAGCAGCAATTCAAAGTGATTGAGCTGTCAGGAAGACACGCTAATTGAGCTAGCAGTAATGCTAATCGATTGATCCTGCAGTAAAACGTACTGATTGAGTTAGCAAGAAAAACAAATGACCGCGTTTACAGCAGGACTCTCTATTTGCATAGAGTAAAACTAAAAAAAAAAGTTAACTGATTAAGTTCAAATGAAAGCTAACTGGCAGTTTGCAGAAAAGCTAATTATTTGAGCTGACAGCAAAACTGAGTTAGCATAAGGCTAAATGATTGAGCTAAAAGGAAAGCTAACTGACCGAGATAGAAGGACCTAGTTGTGGATTTGTTCTCCACCAGTAGATGTGTGTTTGATGCCACTCGCTCACATTTTAGCACTCACTGCAGTATTAAATATTTTGAGTTTAAGACAGTGTATTGCAGGTTTCTACTATCTCAAGTTGAGGTAAATAATGCTAACAGTTGTCCTAGCAAGTTTTAAACAACATCAGAGTCCCAGTACAGTGTCTAATGAAGAACTGAGAGGTAATTGAATAAAATCTCAAGAAAACCACCAGGTAAAGTGATGTAGTAGAATGCAGGAAAACAAGTTAATAGCTGTCAACGATTACCTGGAGTTTGCCGGCGGGCTAACAGGGTTAGCTTCAACTGAGCCTTTTGATTATGAATCCATTTGCATGTTTGCTAGACCTCTTACATTTCACTAGCAGGAAACCACAGGGGAATCCGGCATTTCTCCGTGTCAGTGGACTATGAAAACCGCAGGGCTACTATTTATTCTAAAATGGTGATCCCATCTAGCATTAGGCCTGCGACTATGGCCGGCCTCACATCTGAAATGAAGCATGGCGGCTGATGAATAAAGGAACAGGTTGTGTTTACTCAGTATTTCAAGTGTGACCGTGAAAATAAACACAGGGGAAAATAGGCCCTTTGGCATCTGTTTCACCAGGCGTTGTGCCTTAAATCCACAAAGCCACTTTTTTTTTGCAGAAGTGTGATTTCAAGGCCCTCCACCTTGTTAGCGTCTCTGGTGTGCTACCAAAAGCAAGCGTTCAGGAGAATTCAAGAATGTGTGAAAGTGTGTGTCCTACTCAGCGATTGGTCACCAATTTAGGGGGTGTGGCCAGCCTTTTGGGAAAGAGTTGTTGTGATTGACACAAGCTCCCTGTGACACAGAAATGGAAAGTGTTTGAAAATGGAAGAATGAATGAATGACTTAATAATTAATAGATAAGTTACTGAATGGATGAATGAAAGATTGAATGAATGGATGATTGTTATTTTTATTATTGTTGTTGTTGTTATTGTTGTTTTTACTTTTTATTTTATTATTTTTATTGTTTTTATTATTATTTAACAATGAACAATTACTGGAACAGCCACTGATAAACGGCAAGAAAAAGTCCAGGATAATAACACTAATAAAAACAACCACAACAACAACAACAACAACAACAACAATAATATTTAAAAAAACAACAGTGAATAAAGATAAAGGAAAAAAATGTGTTCTAACAGAATAAACTTCTATTTCTCCTCGGGTTCGAGTTAAACTAATTATGTTTTGTTTGCCCTTCACCACACCTCTTTATTTCTCTCTCTCTCTTTTTTTAATGACCTTTTATGAGAGCTCAGTCCTTCTCTGTCTCCCAAAGACCGTGACCTTTTGACCTGCATCTGTGCATTGCACTGCCATTTTTAATATCCTGACTGCGGATCAGAGCTGAAGGCCACGCTGCCTGCATGACGTGCGCTGGTTCATGTCATAATTTATTACACACTATTTTTCTTACACGGCCAAGTTTACTGCAGCTGCCAGAGCGGTAACTGGCAAAGCTTAAGAGTACTATCCAGAGGATTGTTTTGCATATATTACAGGGTTAAGTGCAAACCAATCTGGTTTATACAAACACAGCAATCCAAACAACGAATACATTGAAGCTGATGAGTAACACACCACTCTCTTTCTTTTTTCCCCTCTTTCTCTCACTCTATCCCCTGCTCTCTTCTCTCTTTCACTCTTCATCTCTCTGTGTTTATCTCATTCTCTCTGGCTTTCTTACTCTCTGTCTATCTTTCTCTTGCTCTAGCTCATTTGTTGATCTCGACCTCCTTTCTTTCTCTTGTCCTCTCTTTCTCTCACTCTTTATCTCAATCTCTCTTTCTCTCTCACTTCTCAATCTCTCTCACTTCTCTTTCCGTCTGTTTTTTCGTTTGCTCACAAATCTTTCTTTTGATCTCTCTCTCTTGCTCTTATTTCTCTCACTCTTGCTTTTTCCCCACATTCTTTTTTCTTGCTCTTGCTCTTTTTTGTATCTCATTCTTGCTCTTTCTTTACATTATCACACTATATCAATCTCTCCATTTCTCTCGCTCTCACACTCGCCTTTCGCTTGATCTCTCTCTCCCCCTGTCCCAATTCTACTCTCTCTCTTCCACTCTCTTGATCTCTATCTCTCTGATGATCTCATTTGCTCTAGCTTTCTTGCTTTCTCTCTCTCTTTCTTTCTCTTTCTGTTTCAATGTATCTCTATAACTTTTTGCTCTTTTTAACTCGGTTTCTTGCTCACTGTCACTCTTGATCTCTCACTCACTACATCTTCACTTGACTCTCTCTCTCTCTCTCTCTCTCTCTCTCTGTCTCTCTCTCTCTCTCTTTCTCTCTCTCTCTCTCTCTCTCTCTCTCTCTCTCCTTTTCTCACTCGTGCTATTTCTCACATATTTCACTTGATCACTCTCTCGCCTCCTGTCCCACTCTGACTCTCAATTTTCACCTTTTCTCTGGTTCGCTCAATCTATTCACTCTTGGTCTCACTACGACTTTCACTTGACCTCTCTTTCTCTCTCTCTCTCTCTCTCTCTCTCTCTCTCTCTCTCTCTCTCTCTCTCTCCCTCTCTCTCGACTGATTAGTTGTATAAAACACACCACTGACTTTGATTACATTACATACAGTGTGGACGATCAGATATAGAGCCATGGGGAAACACTCAGACGCAGGGTGGGTTTCTTGGAGGACTTCGATATTTTATTTTATTGGCTTTATGTAGGAACAATTACCGTACAACCTGAATGTCTTTCTCGTTTTTCAGGTCGTGTAATCAACATCCTCAGCATGTGCAACTGAACCATCTCAACACTGGAGGTTTCTGCAACTTCTCCCGCGTCACATGGTTGGAATGTGTTATGGGTAAAGTCACTCCGAAGGATTCCATGTACAAATCTCACTAGTTCGAGCGAAATTGTCCTGGCATTCTAAATGGAACACCTCCGCATGTCACTGAAAATAATCTGCTTTATCCTCCTGTGAACAATGAAGGGAAAGTATTTGCGGTTTGCGAGCGGCCCTGAGAGACGGAGCAGCAGATAGTCCCACGCCGTGCGCTGATTTCATACGAACCCGTCAGCTAAAGTTACAGATACCGAAGACAGGATCCACTAAATCATGCGTGTTTTCATTCTGAAGTATCTGCTAATCCCACGTGTGATACGTTCTCATTACTTTGCTCACACACACACACACACTCTATCCTCGGATAAGAGCTACAAGGCCGCTGGGAGTTGACTTCCTTTTACACACAGGCACTGACACCAGATGATGTTGTTGAGATGTAAGATCCACCGCTCAAGCTGAAGCCGAACCATAAATCAATTATTAATAATAACATGATGTATGGTTTTGCGCAGTGGTGGCTTGGTGGGTTGCTCTGTCGCCTCACAGCTCAGGTTCGAGGCCCGGCTGAGGTCTTGTGGGGGTTGGTAACGTGGGTTTCCTCTGGGTCTCTACAGTTCAAAAACGTGTTCAGGAGAATCAGGAAAATTGTCCATTGGTGTAAGTGGGAGTGTGAATGTGTGCGTGTGTGAGTGTGTGTGTCAATGTCTGTGATTGGTTGGTCACCATTTCAGAATTGCTGGGATTGGCTTCAGCTCCCTATGACCCAGAAGTGGAAAAGCAGTTCAGAAAATGGATGGGTGGTTGGATTGATGGAAGGGTGGGCGTTGGGTGGGTGGATGCAATTTTCTTTATAGTGTTCTATGTGCCACATAATAAGAGATTCAATTATTATACTGCCTCATTTATATTTATTTCACTATTTACTACACAATTAATAAAAATACCCATTGGTCAAATTTGTTTTAACATTTTTTAATGCATTTTGTGTATCCTAAAAATTGTAAAATAAAAATGGCTGTTTTAATGAAAAGGAATATTCATCCGTATCTGTGCCTGCTTGTGGATTTTTTTTGAACAGTTTACTTTTGATTAATATAATCCCAATAATTTAACATTATCATTTTCAGTAGTGATACATTTCATATATTAGATAAATTGGATGTATTAAGGAATGTTAAATATTAACTACATAATGTAGAACTACAAAACTAACAAAAAAAGGATATTAGGCATTCCCAAGCTCCAAAACTTGGAACATTTTCTAATAGATAATGCCAAATATTATCTAAATATATATGTCAAAGTCAGCTTTATTGTCAATTTTGCCATATGTACAGTGCATACATACAGAAAATTGAAATTTCATTCCTCTCAGTCCCTAGATACAAACAGATACAAACAGATGACATTTCAACATAAAACTTACAAGTACTAAAAGTAAGGTGTTGTGGTAATAAACCACACGTTTGCGTTGCATTCCTATGTAACAGGTAAAGTGACTTGCTTTTAATATATTTATATACAGTATATAGCAATTTATAAAATATTAAACGTATGTATATTCCAAAATATTACGGATCCAAAATAGCCCCCCTCCTTCAAATTATAGATAACAAAAATGCACTCTATAAAATGTTTTTCCATTATTTTCTCCAAAACTCACAGCAACACGACAAGGCTCTGGATCTCCACATCTGCTGGGTCCACTGGTCTCCGAGCATTGTCACGCTGTCAGGCCAGGCCTGTCACTGGGAGAGAAACGGCGTGACCATGTTGATTAGAATAACCTTTTGGGCAGAGAGTGGAAATATGCTGTCAGCTCATTAGAAAAATACATAAGCTCTCACATCCAATTACTCACTTAGCAACCCGGGAGCACGAGGCCGTAATCAGAGTCTGAGAGCTGTTGGCGTATGGCGTTCTCTCTTGGATTCCTCAAGCCGGCCGCTCTCCTGACCCCGTCGCTCTAGTCATCCCATAACACTGATAAATATTTACTCTACGGCAGGTCTTTTTTCCTCTTGGGCTTTAAGTGAATTTCATAGTTCATAAAACATCACACGGCGTGTTTAATGAGAGCTTCCCCCCTCTGCAGGGTCTCGCGGGCCCCCGATTATGCGGGTTAAGTTCAGGCCTGGTGTGGTTGGAATGACGAGACCGTGGCTACTCGTTTGATTCCGTGGCAGATTCGCGTGTTTATGTGAACTGTATTGATGCTCGGGATCAAATAAATAGCCAGCGAGTGGATGGCTTGAAGGCCTGCCACCCACCGCTCGCCCACCTTCTCCAGTACGGATCAAATCTGTTAATGCCTGACACTGGCTGTAAACCAGCTGTCCGTCAGCGGCCCCGGACACATTTGTTATGACTGAAGGGATTCTGGGTAAGGCTGCCAAGAGCGGTCTACCCAAGAGCGCTTTGATTGCGTGTTTAACCTAAAATATGTTTTGTGGAAAGTTGGGTGCTTGCTGGATATCATCTGTCAGGGAATTAATGGAGGAAAATGGCAGGATCGGGAGAATAGCTATCTCCGCATCGGTTTCGCTGAGGCCGATGTTTGTGATCGCGAGACGCTTTAATCATGACGATCATTTTAATCATGCAGCATAAATCCAAAAACGTAATTGATACTACAATTCAACAATTTGATATTAAAAAGCAATTTTTTGGGATAAAGGATCCGGCGCCATAATTGTGTCCCGCCTTCATTGGCAAGGTGGCTGGGATTGGCTTCAGTTCCCTGGGACCCAGAAATGAAAAAGGAGCAAAAGTTAATAGATGCATCTTAAAAATATAGTGTGCAACTTATCTTTGATAAAAATGATAAAATCTGAAAGTATATAAGAAATATCTCATCAACTTAAAGAAAAAAAGAAAGAAAGAATGAATGATGGAGGGAAAGGAAATGAAGATGGGAAGTACAGATAACAAAACAAATATGGGAGCAATGGAAGATGGGAGCAAAAGGAAAGAAAGAAAGGAGAATAAGGAAAAAATAAGGAGAATGAAACAGAAATGAAGGATGGAAGAACAGAAACAAGAAACAAAAAGGAGTAATTCATGGGAGAAAGGCTACAAAAAGATGGAAAAAAGGATTGGAAGGACAGATAGAAAGAAAGAAATAAAATAGACGAAACAAACAATGGAGTAATAGAAGGAAGAAATAAAAAATAAACAAAGAAAGAATGATGGATAAAAAAATAAATGAAGAATGGAAAGTCTAATAGAAAGAAACAGAACGAAACAAAGAAGGCAGCAGTGAAAGAAAGGAATAACGAAAGACGGAATGAATAAAAGAAAGAAAAAAGAGAAAGAAATTATTTATCTTATGCTCAATTAATTGATCAGTTTTTAACGACCGCAAGGTTGTGGGTTCGAATCCCAGAAGAGTTCAATCTGTGTTCGACTGAACCGCAAGTTTGGAAGAGTGTAATTGTTTGTCCGCTAGAGGGCAGCTTGAGCACAGTGAGTCAAAAACGGCTCGTGATTTGTTTGTAATTAAATTAGACTTGATAATTTTGTTCTTGATGGGTGATGACCCGGAAGGTCAGCTCGTTTTTATCGTGAGATTACACAGTGTGTGCGTTTAATTTGCGCCGCGGGTCCTGCGGAACAGATCTTCTGGTTTTAATACTTTATGCGAGATTATAAATTGCTTCTGATAGATAAATTAGTGCTTTTCTGTTTTTTATTGCGCTGTCTCTGGTTAAAGCACATGGGGTTTGAAAAGTTAGCGAATGCTTACGGAGCAGATCATTTGTCACAGTAATGTAAATCTGTCGTTTTGATTTATTGATAATTCATTTGTTGTGAAAATGCTTCGCTTTAAATCTGTGTTTGCTCTTCATCTATCAGAGTCTCGTACATCATCGTGCCTTTGGGTTTTCTGCTCAATTCGTGTTTCCTCCTGTTATTTCAAACAGTTCTTGATATACTTGTTTAAATTCCCTGTGGCTCGAAAACCTCCGAAAATTATACGTCTCGTGCATTCAGGACGCGTATTCTTGTGTTCTATTATACACAGGGATTATTTTCGGGTAAATTGATACGCTCTGTCGTTCTCCGGGAAATTATTTTTTACAAATAAACAGTGGTGTGAAGTATTTGAGTAAATGGACTTCTTCAGAGTATCAAACATTTTTAAAGTATCTTACTCTCTACTTGACTACATTTGTGATTGAATATTTGTACTGTTTACTCCACTACTTTTGAATGACACCTACAGTTACTCATTACACAAATGCACTGCACTGTGATTGTGCAAGTTACTTGCTTAATTTCTGGTCTGTGTTTGTTTGTTTGTTTATTATGATGTGTGCAGTGCGTTATGGTGATGTTTGTTTATTTATTTGTTTGGATTTGTTGTTGCTGTTGTGACGTGAAATTTCCCCGCTGTGGGACTAATAAAGGATTTTTCAATTCAATTCGATTCAATTCTTGGGCAGACGAGGCGATATCGCCATCTGCAGGATGCTGAAGGTATTGGATGCTATTTATCAGCTAAACCACATGACGTGAATTAGCGGTTGAAAAAAATTATTAAAAAAATTATTTTAGCACATTTGAGTATGACGGAGACAGCCAAACATAGAGGTGTTGCATGTTATATCTTAATAGGAAATAAAACCAAGTAGCCTAACGAATGAAGTTTTGAGCCTAAATTCAGTAACGAGTAAAATACTGACGTTCTTTTAAATGCTTTACGATTTTGTAATTGGTGACTTTGGGCTTGTAGTGGAGTCATCTTTACACCACTCTTTACACTACACACCTCTGCAAATCAATTCTTCTGTTGTACACAGACCTGCATAATAACATCATCCCAAACTGCGTTTGCGTTTTTTTCCTCCCTTCTCTCATTGAAAATGGCGTTCTAAGCCTTTGCTTAGGTTTTCATTTTCCGACGTGATCTATCATGAGAATCCGAGCCGACTGGGTTGTCGAAGCTGGGAATGTTTTTGATTTATCCCCAGCGAACGCATGTGCTCTTTCTGTCAGAGGTTTCGGAATCATTTCGCCATTAATCCGCCGGTTGTTTTATTTACTCGCGGCTCTCACCAACCGAAAGGCAAAGGCCGCGTTACAGAACCCCCCCCTCCATGGGCTCCCTGTCAGGCCTCAGAAACAGCCTGTCAATTGTGGCGTGCTTTTGAGGGAGCGAGTGGCCCTGCAGGTCACGGAATAACACGCATGCTAATCTGAGCGTCCTTACCAGTGTATTAAAGGTCTTAGACTACATCAATCTCCCTGGGGAGAAGCACAGGGCCATGTGTGTTTCGCCCCTGCCCTGCGTCTGCTCAGCGTGGACTTACAGGCCTGTTTACCAGAGTCCTGCCCTCCCCAGGGCCCGTTCTGAACCGCGGCCAGAGGGTCAAAAGTGTGCGAGTGCCCGGGTTAGCACACACTGCTAATCAGGGCGGTGCCGAGTGACGGGGCCTTTTGCTTTCCCAGCAAACCTGCTTCCCGGAGCACGAACGGACGGACGCACGAGCAAACACGTGTTTTTTTTTTTTTTGTCCTCAGTAGATGCAGCTCATTCGTAATGCTTGTGTTTGTTTGCCTTGGCCGGGAGCGTTTGCGTAAAAACATTACGGCTTCTCTAAAGAGCCAGACCTCGGAGGCCGCGAGAACATTATGGATGTGATGCGAGGCCTGTAAACGTGAAAGGAAAGTTGGCTTGCCGTGTGATTACCTGATTTACCTCGGAGAGATAAGTGTCTGCTGGGTTGGGCGGGGAGGGTCGATAACCCGAAGCAGTTGGTAGCTGGTGTGTGGGAATGAATGTGGTGACAGGCGTAGTAATTACACACACAGAAGGCGAACGAAGGGCCACATATGTAAAAGCCCATTCAGGTGCGGAGCCCCGCTACACAATCTAATCTATCAGACTTTATGTTTTAAAAAATAATAACAAGTCCGGGTGACTGTCGGGCACAAGTGTAAAGTTCCTTGTTACTTTACACAAGTATTTTTTTGCCTTTTTGTACTGTACATTTACTCTTTCTTTGACTATGCATTTTGATTGAGTATCTGTACTCTTTACTCCACCACATTTGAAAGGACACTTACCGTCACTCGTTACATTGTGACAAGTTGGAATCTTTTTCTAATGCGGTTCATTTCTTGGGTGCTGTGATCGCCATCTGCAGGATGATGAAGGTACTGGATGCTATTTATGAGCTAAATAACGTGAACTTGAATTTGACACTTTTTTGCACATTTGAGTTTGACCGAGACAGACATTTATTCTTTGTTATTTGAAACATTGACGTGTTTAATTCAATTTCTACATTAGGAAATCAAAACTCATAACTGTTTCTTAGTGATTTCTGAGCCTTAATTCAGTACAACAGAGAAATGTACTCAAAAACCTTTACAATTGGACACTTTACGACTTTTACTCAAGTCTTCTAGAAATCGGTGACTTGTAACTAGTAATGGAGTCATTTCTACAGTAAGGCATTTTCTGCCTTAAGGAACTTTTACATACTTTTACTCAAGTACGGTTTTCAGGTACTTTTACTCAAGTATGGTTTTCAGGTACCTTTACATACTTTTACTCAAGTATGGTTTTCAGGTACTTTTACATACTTTTACTCAAGGTACTCTTTACACCTCTGCTGTGGGGTGAAGTGGCCTGATTTAGGGCCTGATTTACTCGCTGGAGAAACTAGTAAACCGCATGCCACTAAAACATGCTAATGATACAGGGACATGTTAAAAATATGCGTTATTTGTCTTTCAGAATTCCTCGCTCTGTTAGGAAGCCGTTTTATATTTTTCTCAAGGCACCACAGAAGGCCAACACCCGCTTCTATCTTTAGACGGGGGAATCCACCCTAACGTTCCCACTCGTGAAGCTGTGTCTCCCAGAGGAAAGGTAAGAAGAAGAACACTTAGTGGAAGCCAGAGCCAGGCTAAATCCCGGCTATTTGGGAGCGGAGAACCTCAGCCGTCTCTCTCATGGAAAGTGTGAGCGTTGAGAAGATCAAATAAGCATATGATTCTGATTATGTAAGAACACCATGGAGGCGAAAAGCACAGCGTATTCACGACACAAAATGCTTTGTAGAGAGAGGGCAAACGTTGGGTTTTAACAAGCAGAACTAAAGATTTATCTGCTCTTGGATTTAACTCACTCGCCTAATTTTTCTTGGACTCTGTCGATGTTTTTCCAAGTGCCGGGAACTATGCATAAAAAGGTCAAAGAAATAATGGTTTTGAAAAAAAAAAAAGCGTGCACTGTGTTTTTGAAATGCTATAGTCGGGTCTAAAAAGGGAGAAAAGAAAAAAAAGCAAAGAGGAGATTAATGGACTCTGTGTTTGTGTATTTCACTGCCACTCGGTGGAGAAACATTTGGTAAATCACATAAGACCTGAAGGATTATTAGTGCAGCATTCTTTTGTTTTTTTTTATTTGTGCAGTTGCCAGATTTTCGGAGAAACCTGCTGAAGCGTTGACTGTTGTTGAGCCTAAAGATGCTTATTTTTCTTCATCTGTGATAATCTGGCGACATCAAGGTTGAGAAAAGCACTGACTTATTGTGGAGAAATAACAGAGTGTCGTGGAAAAAGGTCCTGTCAGTGTCTTTGATGGCTGGAGTGTTTAGTGAAAGTCATCTCACTCAACTAACTAGGAAAACATGCGGCCCTGAGTCAACACACTACACTTACAGACTGGCGTATATATTTGTTTTCGGTGATAAATAGTCCAAATCTATAAGCACATTTGTGCAAATAAATATTCTGCACACACTATTGCAGTTCAAGACTCGGGTTCTGTGTTTCATCAAGTGAAAATAGCCAATCCAATGCAAAAGAGGGAGGTGTTCTTTAAAAAAAAAAAAAGATCTTGGCTTGTTGCCAGTGACACAAATCATATTTATGTAACTTATAGTTTTTAAATAGACTAAGTAGTGATCATTCTTTTAAATAAGTGCAAAAGCGTCTTGCCATTTCTGATATACAAAGCAACACACATCAGCTTTCTGAGGTTTAAATCATAATTTAAAGATAAAGTGAACATAGCACAAAAACTGACACTGCATTTTGATTATAATTAAGTGATTGCAAATTGAAACAAAATCTAAGGAATTTTATGAAGGTAGTAAAAATTCTTGCTGATGACTTAAATGCACATTGTGTTTCTTCCTTGTGTTTTCATTCGTTAGTTTTTTGAATGCAGTTAATCGATTGCACTTTATATATATATATATATATATATATATATATATATATATATATATATATCACTATTTTGCTGATCCGTTTGGAATAGCAACAGTAAACAAATACAAATTCGAAACAATATTTATATTGAAATATTTTTGTTTATATTAATTTTATTTTAAAGCCTGACAAACCCGTTCATTTCTAACGAAAGTAACAAAGGAAAAATAGTTTTTTTATTTGTTAAAACTATTTATTTTATATTATAAATATATATTTTTTCAAGTAAAAAATGTAGAAAACTAAATTCACGAGGTATAAATTAAATATTACAAATTATCCAGCGAAAATATTTAGTTTTATATTTGACCTGATAAGTACACTTAAATGCAAGTCCTTAAGCAATATCTTCCATATTAGAGATGATCCCAGTTATTTTAAGAAATCAACAAAATGACAAGAAGGAAATCAAGTCACATCAATCATCTTCAGATATTAGCTGTATTATTTAATACTTCTTTTTTTTTCAGGCGGCAAAAAATGTTGACTTCATCAGTGTCAGAATTCGTCATGCCTTCGTAAATGTCTTTTACTGATCATTCCAGAACAATTCATCCTGTCTACAATAGTAATGAGGCGTTTTAACTCACAAAGTATTTTAGTTAAAAATGACGATATCCAGAATCTTCTTTTTACTTTTGTACGTGTAAATTTAAATTAATATAAATAACAATATCATCCTTCAAGGCAAGTTACTATACATCTGTGCAACAAGATGACACGACATTTACTCCTACTCACATGGTTCTTTACAATATATACATAAAGTCCGAAACATATTTGTGCAAGATTATCGGGGCTCGTGCAGAAGTCTGTGAATATCAGCTGTCTGAGTCCACGTCGCTTTTCCCCTCCTCGGTTTTCTCACTGGTTGTTTTTGCGGGTTTATTCCATTTCTGTGCGTTTTCGGATTCCTCTGACGACGACCGTTTCTGTCTTCTCCATTTTGCTCGCCTGTTTTTGAACCAAACCTAATGGGAAAATGAATTTGGAAAATGTAAAAAAAAATGTCATGATGAATGTGGGTTGTGAAAGAAAAAATATAAACAATTATATTGTTCAATATTGTAATTATTGTAAAAGAGAATAAAGGCGAACGAGAGAATATGCATGCAGAAAAATCATTGTGCTTGCTGTAAAATGAAAATAAATATATTTTTGTTATATAATTTGATAAATTGTGCAGTTTAAATGACGTGAATGCATAAAATGTCATTTAACGTCAAACTGGAGTTTTTCTAATTTCTAATTAACGAAATGGCGTAAATTTATTTAAAAAATTATATTCTAAACCAATTATACAGACACTTCCAGAGGGCTAAATATCCTATTAGACATGTCGTCACCCACCTCCACTTTCTCCTCACGCAGGTGCACTTTTCGCGCCAGTTGCTCCCTCGTGCCAACATCTGGGTATTTGGTTTCTTGGAAGAGGTTCTCCAGCGCTTCCAGCTGCTCGTCGGTGAAGATGGTTCGGTGTCGTCGTTTGCGTCTGCAGTGTAACTGATTGAGCAGCTGTAACTCGGTTCTGGATAAAGTGCCCATGTTCATGTACGACATCATCTGGTGTGGGACCGGAGAAATGAGAACCGACCCGGAGCCGTCGTAGCCTGGAAATCAAATTAAATTATACGTTTGGTTTGAATATTATGTCGTTCGTTCTCTGGTTAGATTTTATTGAGTTTTATAACATTTTGTATTTCGTTTTTTGAGCATTTGTTATTTTAATCATTTATTGTGTTTATTGTGTTCATTATTGTGTATTTAATCACTTAAGGGAATTGTTTTGCTCAAATTGGCCCTTGTGGGGCATTTCAAGCTTTAATCCATTCTAATATGTTACCTTTAGGAACGCATTATAAATAATATATTTATTACATTTTAAAAAGTTTTTGAACGTCGTATTTCCACGTCGTTGTGGGAACTTTTTACTCTTATTTAGAAATTTTCGTTAGTACATTTTGGTAGGAATTTCACATTTTAGCACAAAAGCGTTACGTGAAAGAGGAAATTCCAAAAATTATTTTCACATCGTAAAAAGCAAACAATACCTGTCGGAATACACGGGCACTGTTGAGAGCCGAGTGTTGGAATGGCGCCGCAACAGGTCGGTCGGGTCGGAACCTGGACGTGAAGTTGACCATAATAGTAGTTGTTGTAGCCAATCCTGGTTCCATTAACCGACTGCAGGTTGGCCGGAGGTCCCGTGTGCGAATACAGTCCGTTCAAATCGCCGGCGGCCGAGTACAAGGATTCCGTCAAGTTGGAGAAGACAACCGGATCATTCCGATGGAGCAGAACCGAGTCCTTGCAGCTGGTTCTCCCGGCCAAGATGCTGTCGATGCTAAACATCCCAGCAAAAGAAGAGACGTTTGAGAGTCCTAAATTGTTCTTGTAGTCCGCTCAAAGTTCGCAGAATTCCTTCATAATATCAAAAAAAGGTCAATTCTGTTGAGTTTCCTGCTTGGAGAAGAGTGACCAGCCGGCAGAGTCTCAGGGAGTCGATTGTGGCTCCGCCGAACTGCGGCTGCGCTTTATACTTGGCTGACGTCATCGGAGGATTTGTGAATGACTTCTCCAATGGGAGCTCGCATAAGATTGGCTGCGCTCGGGGTTAGTGCACAATGGTGTGAAAAGCACCGGTCTGTGTATTGGAGATTTAATTTGATTAACCGGAATTATTTGCTGACTTTTGACGAATAAATCTAACCTTCTGATCTAAGTCTTCCTTTTAAATCGCTAACTGCATCAAGCAGATATCATGTTAAAACAAAGACGTCTGTATTTAGGTTTAGATAAAAGGAAAATCAATTTTGCAACTTCTGGTGTAGATAACTCGGAGAGATAAAACGAGAATGTAAATCACACATTTGAAATTATCAAATCATCCGGACGAAAGAAAATTAAGAAGAAACTTCTTAAAACTTCAAGCAGGTGAGTTTCATTTTCCCCCCTCAAGTGGTCATATTAAAACAAGAGATAATTATCAACTCTCATCAAAAAATAACTGAACTCTTTTGTATAGGTATAACCTATAAAATAATTATAATAAGCAATAACACAGAATTTTTTTTCTTTCTTTTTTTTTATTTTACTATTTCAAAAATGTAACCATGCGTTATTAATAAATTTATTTTTAATTCATAAATTTTGCTGTTGCCTATACGATTTGGAAAATAAAATTTAAATTAGATTTATATCAATCAGCACACTATTTTTTCACGTTTGTACTAAACAGCCGGAATAGTTTTTAACAGGTGAGATTAACTTTTAAATATTAAAAAAAAAATTCTATTGAATCATTTCATATTTGTTTGCTTAAACATTTTTATACCTTTTTCCCTCTTGAGTTCGTTACCTAATTCTCAAGTGTATATTAAATTTGAATGAAGTACAATTTATAATAAAACCTGATCTAATGAACACGTTGCAGTTAATGCAGCCATTTTATGGTTTAATAAACGGGAAAAATTAAAAGATAGAACAAATGTTTATCATGTTTAGTACATGTTTTATAATCAATTCCCGCATCTTTTGTTCTGCTTTAAATCCTATCGGGCAAAGCAACTGTGTTGATATCCACAAATTCCACAGCATTATCGGGGACTGCATCTTAAATTGCTTAATAGTGCATGTTATTTGCAAAACGGTCGGTCTGACACGGCTGTCGCGCTCTGTCCGCGGGAGATGATGCTGAGCAGATTAGCGTGTTTACTCCATCACGAGCGGATTCCCGGTAGGGAGGAAATCGCGCGTGTTAACTTACAACACCTCCAATAAGCACGCGCTCAGAGAACATATGACCCTTGCTGTGATAAGATAACGACCATTAGCGCTCCCATTCTCCACCTCGAAAACATACTTATTGCAATTACACCGCCTGATCGAGTGAAATTTACATGAAGTAGGATGCAGCGCTGCTGCACAGCTATTCAATTTGTCACAAATAACGCACAATTGCAATGTCGGGATGTTTATTGGAAATCCAGAAGATATCCGCGGCGTGTCGTGATTACATCTGAACTCACCGCTGCAGCTCAAATGAATATTGTGGTCGATCTGTACCATCGCAATTTTCAAGGAAATTCATCGTTATGGAATTCCACTCCAAATGATTATAAGCTATATGATGGCACTAATTGTCAAATTAAATTATATACAGTACATGTACCCTATATAAATAAAATTATTTCTATATTATAATAAAAATCAAACGTTTCATACTTACATATAGTTTGTGGAGGCCACAGTTTCAAGTAAGATAGTAACAAAAGCATAATTATGCTGATTATTTAAAACAAATTGAATTAAAAGATTTTCTTATTTCAGACAAAGCTAGGATACGAAATTTGAGGAGGATATAGGAAGCTACAAGACAACGAGGGTCTGTAATTCTCAGTCTGTCAAGGAACTAATGGAATCAAAAGGACAAACGACCCCTTTACGCGTGGACGTTTCCTTTCTTAAGTACGGCAATTACTTGGGTTTACAAGCCCTTTGTGTTCTCAATTGCATGTTTGTCGCATATTAAAAGGCGCAAACAGGGTGCAAAAACTTTGCGGAAAGTATTTTGCCACCACGATTTCGAACGCAAAAGTAATTTTTAGAAAATATACACATGTTTATTTCAACGAGTTATGTTCAGGATGAAATAATAAATTCTGTCTGTTTATTCGGATGGTCTTGTTGCTGAAGGACATGCGTCGGCTTTCTAGGCTGTAATTCCAAGATGCCACATAACATTATTATTTCCTTTTTTGCGAGCCTATCTTAACTTTCAAGAGGCAGTGAATGGATAGAGTTAAAAGGTTTGAAAAGAAAAAAAAAACCCGAAATGTCCATTTAAAATTAAAAGCCACCAAAGAGGTGTGAAGCCACCACTTACATCCTGAATAGCTCCATCAATCACAGAGAGCAAATAGTGGCTGTGCAGACAGGCCTGGACAGGCGTCTTCAATAGAGCCTCCGCGCACCGGCACATGCCTGATCTGTAAAATCTATCTTAATGCAGCAAATCAAAAGGGACTTTGTAATATAACCGCATTTTAACTATAGCATAAACAAACCTCAGTGTGAGACAGGCACTGACAGCCAAATAGCTGCACAATTCTACATTTCATTTTTTTACACGTCACCCTATCTCCAGGTTAAAATATGTGGATGAATGGATGTCAAGTTAGACAGATACATATTCCACAAGAATCACAAAGAGCCTATGCATGTGCTTGTGGAGGGCCAGACCGTGTGTGTGTGTGTGTGTCAGCAGGGACAGAGAGGGAAAAGGGGAACTGCAGTGGATTAAAAGGACTGCTTTACATTTAATCTTTCATTCCACACCGGTGCCGGGATGGAATTTGTATTTATTGTTCATGTCACGGCTGACGCGGTGGGCACTTGTATTACAGTAGCGTTTTGTAAGCCTCCAAAGTTTTTTCCTACTATACATATAGTGCTAAACTCCAAACTGCGCAGTGTTTAAGATGATATAATTGAGTCGATCTTTGAACTATTTTGAAACAATCTCTCAAACAATCTTTGAAACTATTTTATTGAAAACGTTTCTTTATCTTTTGATAGATAAACTACTGAAGCTTATTGAAACTATTTTAGTTAAAAATTTTATTTTGCAAAATTATAGAGAAGTTATAGACAGTGACAGTACACACCCACACACACACACACATAAATACATTTATTTTTTTCAATCGAATGATCTTAAGTTTCACAATGTAGAAATGTCTACATTTTACATTAAAGCACTTTGCACTTTATAAAATATTCCTCAATCTATCAGCAAGTCTGTGTAATACTGATTAAAAGACAGTGTGTGTGCGTGTGTGCGTGCGTGTATTGGCCTGTTATAAGCACGTATTAAGAGGAGAATCAGGGACACATTTACACATCTTAGAATCGTGGATCTCTCTCAGCACTCGCTTCTGTCAGGGAGCTATTGTGAAGAGCTACTTTCCCCTGCAGGAACCGCGAATTCCAGATGAGGGCTGAAGGACATGACACGCTCATAATGGAACCTAGTATCAATCCATCAAAACACCAGAGCTGTGAATGACACAAATGAATTGAATGTGGCATATTAGTGTGTTGCTCAGGCTTCTTAACGTCCCATGACACTTTAATTTGGTTTCATTTCTGTTTTCCTTGACTTGTTAAATCCTCTAAGTGGTATCAACTCCTTTAATGTGTACACTGTGTTGGTTAAAAAGGTCATACATTTATATATTTATATACGAGCATGTGTATAATATTCATACATTTTTTATAAATATTTATACACACACTTTACATTTATCTTTACAGAAATATTCAACTTTTCGTATTAGTGGAAGGGTTGTTTCCTCCTCTTCATAAGACTTGTGCTTTGTATTATAAAAAACATAATTTTATAGTATAACTTTTATAGAAAATGCTATAAGACCAGTGACATCAATTTAGGGATCAAACAGAAAAGTTACACAGTGGACACACAAACCTGGAGCTTTAAGTCGTAACCGGGGGTCATGTGGGGGCTTGCTCGAGTTGTGCAACCCACTAGACCGGGATTCGAACCTGCGACGTCTGGGTGGCACTTCATTCTCCCAACCGACAACATACACACAACAATCACCATGGACAGCAACCCTGAAATCTGTACCGTTAGAGGGCACAGGTGTGCAGAAAACGGATGGTTATCTCTCATAAACCCCGAAAACACATTTTTTACACCAATTTGGCACGTTAAACATGCAAGAACACGGCGACGTTCGAGTGGAAACGAATAAACAGAGTTCGTTAAGACGTCGATGCGTTTCTATCCGAATGACGAGCGGTAACACAGAAACATATTGTGCGGACCCGGGAGGTATTAAGAGAGAGAACACCTGGAGCTCGGAGTAGTAACTCAATCTAGAGCTTTACTCCAGCTTGCTACTGGAGGTGGTCTCCATTAATCCATCGCAGGTGCCAAAGACCCTTCCCCGCCAAAGCAGAATTAGTTGTCCTTGTGTCCTTCTTTTATCTCCATCAAATATATTAGTTAAAATAATCGAGTGGATGTGTTGCAAAACATTTTATATCGTTATGTTTTTTTTTTTTATATACGTATACTGTTTTATTGTTTGTGCACAGCGCTTTGTTGATTTAGAGGTGCTTTATAAACAGTCGAAGAAGTTGACGTTTCACCGCGGTTTTTAAAAGTTTAAGATAACGTAACCACTCGCCATTAACGTGAACCGTCTAACACGATACGTTGCACAAGAGCGGCGCGCGGGAATTACACACAGTGCTGCCATTGTGGTTTACAAATAAGCGAACGTGCCAGCTAATAATCTTTAATATCCACCGATGACAGAATGGAATTAGCCGCATATTTTCTCCCCAAACATTCAATTTTCTTCCTTCGCATTGTGTAAGATCGGCCCTAATCCGGTCTTTATGCAGCAGGGTATTAACCTTATTGAGGCATCAGTGTTTTGGCCCCTGGACCCCGGGGCGTAAAGCGCGCGCTCAACGCGTCTTTTGTTGCCGCGCGCGGGCTATTCGGGAGCCTGAGACTCAAATACAGTATTACAGTTAAGCTATATGTCATAATTGCTCTCATTAGACGAAACTGGAGCGCACGGCGGACGGATTTACTAATAAACCGACGGTAATTCATGCGTAGGTTGAGGAAATATATCATAAAGATATTTCAGTAAGCATTGGAAATACATTTTTATAGTGTTGTGCCCTGGAGGAGTGATGCCGAGTTTTTCCTGAAGTTTCTCTCACACACAATTAACAGGGGAGGGGGAAAAAAGTCCCATAGAGGCATGAATAAAGCAGTTGTCTCAAAACACGTCTTTAAGCGCATTGTGCTCGTTAAAATATTGAAAAGTCAATGGTGAGATTTGCTTTGAGAGGAATAAAAAGAAAAAAAAATGTGCTGCTTATTAAATTCTTGCGGGACAATGTTGAGCACAATTTCAGTCTTTGTACTAACACTTAAAAAACTACTTTGACAGCGATAGAGTAAAAACGAGTGTGACTTATTTTAAACGTATTTGTACAATAAGACATCTTGAAATAATTGTACATTATTGCATATTATCTTTTCTTAAAGCACTAAAACACTCAGACACCAGGGATTTGTTTTCACTCACTGCCAAAGGGAGAATGGACATGGCAACCTGAGCACAACAGTTCAGTTTAAACTCCATTTGGATTAATTTCCTCTCAAGTGAAAGGCAAGAAAGATTAACGAAATATCCCCAAATCCATCCTGTTCCATTTCTATTAAATCAAGGGTGATGTGCAACCACTGGGCCTGTTGGCGGATGGAGACTGCAGATCACGTTTCGTCTTCTAGCTAAAGAGACTTGGTGTAGTTAGTGGTGGAGACTAATGCTAGTTTAAAATGTCAGCTTTTCCAGTCGGCATCAGTAGTTTTAATTGTTGGAATTTCACTCAGCACATCATCCGTCAGAAAAGCGTTTAAAGGTTTATTTAGTATCGCTTACTGTTACACTGTGGCAGAAGATTTACTCCTGTTCTCCACTTAAGTGCTTTTTTAGTACTTGCACTTTACATGAGAACTTCTTGTTCTGGATACTTATTTCTTTAATTTCCCCGACATAAAAGAGAACATTGAACTCAACTATTGTTTTCTGTCCTGAACAAGTATTTATCAAAACTGTCTGTTAGGTCACACCGGGTCAAATTAACTTGCTCAAATACATTATTTGAACAATTCAACTCTCAATCACAACAAATTAAATGAATCAAAAGTCACATCCAGCAAATTAACTTGTCCTTCACAAGTCTGTGGGATTTGTAAAAATAGTAATGACTTGTAATTCGCTTTGGATAAAGGCGTCTGCTAAATGACTGTAGAATATTTTATATACGTTTCAAGTAAAGACAATTTACTAGAATTAGTTAAATGATCTTATATAAGTTGAATTGTTTAAATCAGCGATGCCCAACCAGTGGCCCGTTGACCAGTAAAATTTCCAAATTTGCAAAAGTAAGAACAAAAGTTGAACAAACATTTGTTGGGTGATAAAGAGCAACACGTTAGACTACAGACCATCATCTTCATTAGAATGAGTGTGATAAGTCTTTACACAAACATTCCCAAACTCGCATCTGAAAATCATCAATCAATTTTTTTAGTGTATCAAAATATTTTAAAGATCCATATTTGATTTTTGTAAATGTCTGGATTGAATGAAAAGACTGAGTCGGCAATTTTGACCCTGTGAATATAGTTACACACACTCAATGTTTACACTACATAGACATTTTTATTCTATAGAATAAAATACTAACTTCTACATTTGTACTGGAACAGCGAACACTAGCACGCTAGCCTCTCAGCATGACGGCCTATGGAGTCTTTCACGCTACTTTAAAACCTATAACTGTTACAACAAATCCATTAATCGATGTCTATTCATTATTCCATTTCACAATCCCTTTACACGTAAAGCCAACAAGCAAAACCGACGTCAAGCAGCTCTTTCAGCGGCGATGGTTTGCCCAACAAACCCCATCTGACTCCGCTAATCCGCTCTCGGCGAGAATTCCACGGCCTCCTCACAATGGCGTGATCCGGAAGACAAACACTTTTAACCGTTAAGCTAATTCGCCCTTTATTTTTCTTCTGGTTTCGATTCCGGAGCGCTGTTAGCTGGCAGACGCTCTCACTTAGCCAGGCCGTCCGTCAGCGTCTGTTTAAGTGCTGGCACGGGCACGTCCCTCACCTGTAGATTCACTTGTGCACACACAGCGGCCTACAGCGCTCAACAAAAGCCTCCTCAACCCGTAAACCCCGAGCGCTGCTTTTAAAAACGTGTCTTTTAAGACGTCATAAATCTTTCCTTCTCGCCAAGCCGCTCCGAAAGCCTTTCTCTCAAGTGACAGTTGGCATACTCAAGTTTGACGATGATTGTTTTCAGTGCCCCCCCTCCCCCCCCGGGCTCTGCACTCTATCATTGGGAACAATAATAAACAGCCACCGCGGTCAAAAAAGCCCCTGAAATCTATTACGGAGGACGTGGTGGTTACGTGAAGAGCGTTCCCCGCTAACACCCACCCAGCCGAGCAAACATCACTGTAATTTCCAATGCCAAACTGAGTCGGGCCAGGCCTACCGTGCTCTTATCTGATCCTTACGGGTGGTCCCTGACCCCCTCTTTTCATTTCTGCTGAAGCGATCTGGAAGTCTTCTTCTTCTCACACTCGGGTCGAGGATCTCCACTGCCAGAACAACTGGAAGCGTTTCAAGGGAGAAGGGAACACAAGTGGTTCGATTGAGGGATTAAGGTCACTTACAATTCAAAGAGCTTTGTTGTAAAGTTCTCTCTTTCGCTTTGCCCAAACACTCAAACGAATCAAGTTTATGAGGTTTTAAACAGCAACCAGTGGGTCCGGACCCCTGAAGGGCCCTTGGGCACCACTACCAGTACACCAATGCACATTTGTGAACTTTGATGCTGGTCATCCCACCAGACTTGTTTAGTGGAATTATGTAAATTAGAATGTTTTAGAATATTAGTATTTTATATTTATTAGCTCTTAATTTTTTTTTTTTTTGCAGTATAGGTATTAAAGCTGAATGATTTTTAAACTGTCATGACATTAATTTTGAACACAATCTCTCACAATTGAGTTTGGGTAACCTTGGGATTCTGAAAGGCGCAATATAACTAAATAATTAAATAAATAAAAAATAAAATACATTTAATTAATTAAAAAGTTATTAATACAAAATAAGTAAAATAGCACTAAAACAACACTGTGTAGTATTATTTTGACTTTAGGATTATTCTTTTTGTAGCACCGAGTGTAAACCCAATAATAATATTAAGCTTGTACATAATGTTAAATGCACACACAAAAGTAGTGTCTAGTAGATTCTTGTAGTTTTATATTAATGTTGGCAACATCTGGGTTTTGGTCCCAATTCCGTGAGAAATATGCTATTCAAAAAAATTAGAGGCTAAAAAACGTTATGTACTCTTTGTATGATTTACTGCAGATACATTTATTTTATTAATAAAAACCTACTGCTGTTAAATACATAATTGCATGTTTTCCTTTTCTGAACCACTTTTCCATTTCTGGGTCACAGGGAGCTGAGCCAATCCCAGCAACTCTGAGCCTGATGGGCGGAGAAACGCAGTGGATAGTGTGGCCAACCAATCACAGAGCACGACACACACATATATACACACAAAAGCCTGTTTTTGGGCTGTGCTATGAAACTGGAGACCCGGAGGAAAACCACGCAAACAGGAATGTCCCGACTTGGCTTGAAATTTGGCTAAGGATCCTCATTGGTGTGAGGTACGCCGCTGTTGCTACCCAGTAAAAATGCAAATGTAAAACCAAATAAAATCTTCCCACAATCCCTAATAATACATCACTTTTCCTTCCGAATCACTTGTTGCTTTATCAACGCTGTCATCTTACGTGTCTGATTCTCAAACCGATTTCAGCCACATAATGGCCCTGCAAATATATTTTTACTCCGACACAAAATCGTCTGACAGGGAAATAGTCCTACAATATCACAACATTTTAGCACGTCCATATGTCAAGACTGGCAATAGAAAAGTTTTAAACACTACCCGATGTTTTTGTCCTGCGTGAAAATAAAAGCTAGGCTGAACATCAGACACACATCATTTTTTAAAGTGCTCAGTGTAATGTTTTCTGCAGTGTGGACTCACAAATGCATTTCAGCTCTGAGTTTCTGGCCGCATCACAATACAAACACACACACACACACACACAGAGACGTTTTCCACTTTCTTTTGGCCGAATCATATTACAACGAGCAGAATTTAATAGCTACTCTTCATTGATGAATAAAATCTTTCTAAATGTTCTTTTTATATATGTCGGTACTGTATATGTGCCATACCTCTTAAAGGCATTTAAACCAAATATGCAATTTCTAGTCTCTGCTTTATTATTCTTGGCTGAGCTCACCCCAGATTAGATTATATTGATAGGGAAGATGAATTTAAAGATAGAAATTAAATGGAGTTCCTCGTGCCGTGACCTTTGGTTTGCTTTTGGTTTTCATTACATATGTTCCTGATTGCATTATTTGCTGATTGGTCGTGTCTGTTATTTTTTTATGACCAAAATACTAAAAAATAAAAAAACAAGATGCAATGATCTTTCAATGTTTCTTTCTCTGCCACAACACAATATTTTAATGTATGGTTTTAAATTATACATCAAAATCTTGATTGTTATAATGGCATTTCTTTTTAGCCAATTGTGACAGCTAGTGTAAATCAGTAAAATGTGAAATTAATAATAAGTAAAAAATGATGCTGCCTATAGAGAAAATATGTTTAACAAGATGATGAAATTTCTGAAGAAATGTTCAGCCTAATTCCTGAAAGAGATTAAAAAAAAAAAAAAAAAAATATATATATATATATATATATATATATATATATATATATATGTGTATATATATATATATATATATATATATATATATATATATATATATATATATATACACAAAGTGGACCCAAGAAGAAACAAGGAAACTCCAGAAATGTTCATAAATGACTCCAAGAGACTGTATTAAAACTAATGGCAAATGGTGGAAAATGTATCCAAGTTTCAACTGTGATCCTCATAATAACTATTCTCTATGAAGAATCTGATTCTATTAAAGAAAGATAAAAGAATTGTGTTTCCACTGATCAATGAGGGGACAAGAAGCCCACAATGAAAGGGACACAAAGAATTCCAATAGCTTCTGTGGTACAAACAAAACAATGAATAAAATGTCAAATGCGAGGAAAAGAATAGAAGTTGAAATGATGAAAATTTGAAAAAGAGCGGATGATTCTAGCATGTTTAGTAAGTAGAATGGCATTTCTATGATGAACGATGAACAAATGAGGATGCTTGAAAGACGTCCCTCATTCAAAGTCAATGGAACATCTTGATGAGAAAAGTTGAAATCGATGAAAAGTAGGAAAGAAATTGAGGAACGATACCAGAACGCACATTTAAGAAGTTGATTCTACAACAAACTGTCGGGAACCAATTAACATCCGAGAAATGTCGTTTCTTCAGGGTCCGTTACATACAAGTAATAATAAAGAACAAGAGCACAGTTTCGTTCCTCTGAAGGTATAAAGAGGCTGTGGGACATTTATACGTGTATTTATGATCGTTTCATATGAGCTCACGCTCTCAGAAAGTCCTAGTCGGACATATTGGTAAACCAAGCCTGAAATTCGTAGCTGATTGCGTGGCCCTGTGCCCACCCAGCGAATCCCACAGCACAAGTTGATGGTACAGTGAGAAACGCCTCCTCCCTGCATTCGGACCTACAGACATCAGCAATGTTCTCCTCAGATTTGTTCTGCATTTAAATTCATAAGAAGGTTGAGTAAAAAGCTCCAGATGTATGTCAGAGCTTGATTCTCCACCTCTGGCCTTCGGAAATGTCTTGAATTTCCTGCAGAGTTGCTGTGGAAGAGGTCTCTTTCAGGCGAGACAGCTTCAGCATAAAGTTTCCATCCCACCTACAACGCGGTGCCCCGTCGTTCTGCGTCTGCATTTATCCTATTACCCAAATCAACCAGGATCCAATTCATCTCAGCCAACGGTCTGCAAACTCTCAGCTTGTGGTGCTCATCATCTCCTTCAATCAATTCTCCACACTGACCTGCCAAACATCTCGGCCCTGCTTAATACCGCCTATCAAATCCCTCTAAACGCGTATCGTTTCCACAGATTGCTCGCACTTACCTACATGTCAACACGATGGCGAAGGACCGCCAACGCTCTACACATTCTTGGCCTCTCTACGTGTTCTTGCCCGGCCAGACCATTTACATCTCATTATGTACCTGGCTGAGAAAAGAGCACACGGACAATGTACAATTCTACACGCTTGTCTTGAAAAAAAAAAATGCCATTTCCAGAAGTAAAGGGAAGATTTGGGAGGTAAATTCCTCAACTCTGTTTGGAATTCTGCCAACCTATTGGCAGCTTAAGTGTTTTGAAAATTTTTGCTCTATAAATGTTGCTCGTCGAAAATTCTAAATCGTTTAATGGAAAGAGATAATGGAGACTGTAGTAAAACCATAATGGTAGTTTTCACTATTACAGGCCCAAGAAAGCCAAACTACTAAACTACATCTAAGAATGAGAATTTTCAGGATGATCTCCACATATATTTTGTAGTTGTTTATATTGGTTATACAGTTTGTATGTATTACCATTATCCCATCTTTCTTTTTGCACCAAATGGAGTAGCAAAACTAATTCCATTGTAACCCTGTGATACAATGACAATAAAGGCATTATATTCTGATTTATTCTACATAATTTAACACTGACAGCTAAAACGTCCCAAAATCTTTCGTTTTTTTAAGATACAGAGAATTAATTAATTGCATTTGGCAATAGATTATATAGATAGTATAATATAATAATATTAACCTTTATTATTTAGCTAATAATATTGCTCAGTAAATTTGACCATCAAGCTTCACACAGTAATTACAGGAACGAGGTTTGAATGTTATTTTATACTCCACACTTTGGTCTGCACCACAACGGCTAATAATTTACCCCAGTACCACTAAAAACAGGAATGTTTTTTTTCGTCCCACTATTTTTTTCCCCTGTAAACCACAAAAAGGCCAAGACTTGGTCACCTTGGGCTTTTATATTTAGATATCATGTGGAATCTTTTAAAACACATCAGAGATTCTGTTCGCCTCCATTTCAAAAAGGCCTTTATGAGTTAAAGCTTCTGCCAACTCGAAAATGCCTCGTCAAACCAAACCAAACCCGTTCTCCATTTGCCTGTCACATAATAGGTGAAAATCCTAGGAAAAACGGCTCATCAGAATTCCATAACCACACACCGGTCCTGGAATTCAGAGAAGCCAAGCACCTCAACATCTCAACGTCTCAGGACACTTTTCTGAGACCTTTTCACTTTTCTCCACCTTTCCAATAATGAAAGACTCTTTGCTTCTTGACTTTGGGGGTGAAGACATTGTCTAACTACAGCATTATGTTGTTATTACATTGTGGTTATACGTCTATGTTTTTTTACATCGCTATTTCCAGAAAGTATGATTTGCAGGAATGAATGCGAGAAATCATTACATTGTGATATTAACTCAACATGACAAAACTAAAAAAATGTACTTATTACAGCATATACGTAATGCATATTTTATGTAAACATTAATTTACTTATTAATTTACGTATAAATAGTATTATTGTTGATTATTGCTGTAATTATTATTACAATTAATGAATGTGTTTTATATGCATCATATGAAGATATGGTAATAATAATAATAATAATAATAATTATTATTATTATTATTATTATTATTGATGTTGTTGATTATTATTATAATTATTTGTAAAACACAAGAATGTTTTATATCTGTTATATGAAGATGTAATATCGATAATTATTGTTGTTGCTTTTACGTATTATTAAAGCTTAAGCATGCATATATGTGTATAATATACATATACAAACACAATGCAGTTTAAAGTCAAACGTAAATTTTGCAACTTAAACTGCAAAATGTAAATTGTCAATTTTGGTATACGTACTGGACATGTAGAGAAATGGCAAATCGTAACAATGTAATATTAACATAGCTATAAATACACACACAAAGCAAGACTTGAAATGAAACTTAATAGAAACGACAAATGACAATAGGAATTGAAACTCAGTAATGTGATTAAAAATAATGAAAAATAAACAATAATGAAAAGAACCATGTTGTGCGCCTTTCCATCTCAAACTCTCCTGTTCTTGGCCGAGCTCCCCCTATAATCACCAGCGGTCATTACACACATTAACCGCTTCCAACCTGCTGATACGAGTAAATCTAACGTTTGTTCCGCTAATTCCTAATATCATTAGCTGGCTGTTTTACATGTCCCTGAAATTCAATCAAGCTAACACTCCCTCTCCTGCTCGCTCACTCGCTCGCCCTCGGCCACAGTTCAACACACACCACCTTATTACGTGCCAGTTGAGCTGCTTTTTAGAGCTGTAATTAGGGCACGGCTTTACTCTATGTTTGCTCTGCCGGCCTTAATTAACAACACAGAGCCATTTATTACAGTACGGATTGTAAAATTTAAGCACCTCGCCATACTCAACGCAAGAGGAGCCTCGGGGAGAATCTGACACCATGCAAAAGCCAAATCTTCTTTGAGAAGGACTGTTTGCTTTTTATTCCACAGACTCCGGAGACGCATTTCCATGTCAGTGATAGAAACTTTTCCTCGCAATTATTAAAAGCAAACAGCGAGTTGTGGATTCTTCCCCATGTCGGGGGAGCTGTCCACCACCAGATGAATCGGGTTAAAAGAGCACGACTCTGATAAGACACGGCGACTGTATGTGTTTATGGGCCCGTAATGACCCCCCCCCCCCCCCCCCC
>MU204318.1:3551996-3567171 GCA_017309775.1 Paedocypris sp. Pulau Singkep | reverse complement strand
TCTGTATACTCACTATAAAGTCAATATTTGCTATGTGCACTGTGTAGTGTGTCTGTACTCACTTTACAATCTGTATACTCACTATAAAGTCAATATTTGCTATGTGCACTGTGTAGTGTGTCTGTACTCACTTTACAATCTGTATACTCACTATAAAGTCAATATTTGCTATGTGCACTGTGTAGTGTGTCTGTACTCAGTTTACAATCTGTATACTCACTATAAAGTCAATATTTGCTATGTGCACTGTGTAGTGTATCTGTACTCACTTTACAGTCTGTATTCTCACTATATACCTAGTCAGTATTTGCTATGTGCACTGTGTAGTGTGTCTGCACTCACTTTTCAGTCTGTATTCTCACTATATAGTCAGTATTTGCTATGTGCACTGTGTAGTGTGTCTGCACTCACTTTTCAGTCTGTATTCTCACTATATAGTCAGTATTTGCTATGTGCACTGTGTAGTGTGTCTGTACTCACTTTACAGTCTGTATTCTCACTATATAGTCAGTATTTGCTATGTGCACTGTGTAGTGTGCCACGGTCCCTCACGCTTGAGCATCCTCATCATCAGCTGATGCGGTTTTAACTCAAACGTCACCGCAGAAGCCAGACCAGCTTTGAAGACTCTTAGAGTAACTGTATAAACAACCAATCGCAGGTTCTGTATGTGATTGAGACGCCTCCGACCGCCGAGCAGGACCATGAAACCCTCTCTGAGGCTCATGAAAGGTGGCAGATCTTAGGTTTAGCAAAAACACACGCAAGCGTGAAGCTGTCAGGCCTCGTCTTCTCCATGCGTAGAAAACACACGCTCATGACAAGCACGTCAAGCCGCTTCGGACTCCATCACTCCATCGATTACACTCCGTGACGGATTCGCCTAATTGTCGGACTGTTGGTTTATTTAATCTTCGTTCTCGACGTGTCTGTGCGCCGTACAGTAATGGAACCCGACCTCGAATAATACTGTAATCTTAGATATTGGCGTGCATTTCTCAGTGTTGTGTTAGGTTCGCCCGGGAGGAATTCCGCTAGACATAAAATAGACACTTTAAATCTACACCAGGCCGCCACTCGGTGAAAATCTGGCCTTCTTGAACAGGGAAAACACACGGATGAAGGGCTCGGATATCAGATTATCATCAAGTAGCACGCGCTGCCTGGAATTTTGTAGCAGATTTTGGTATCAAGTCTCGACTTGAAAGTGGCTCATCACACTAAGACCCAGATTTCATGGTCACAGCTGCCTCGCGTTAGCAATCAAAGCGTCAAACGCAGCCAGCCGCCGAGAAATACGCGTCTACGTAGTCGTACAGGCTTTAAACGGATTCTGGTAATGGCTAAAGCGTGTGTGGATGCGTGATTTGGGAGGGAAAATGTCATATTATTGGTCAAAATGTGAAAAATTTTGATGGTGCGATTTTGATTTTTTCTGGATGAAGGAAAGCTCTCGACTCTGAGAGGCGCTTTATGATTGAAAGGTGTTATTAGTACACACAAGCTTCTGATATGCTGTTATATAGAAATGCATAGGGATTATGAGATATGTTTTGGACTTTAGGATTTCTCCCAATAAAACGGCTTAATATAAATGTGTATTTATTAATATCAATCACAGCTATTTGCAATCAAAAGATCAATATAAAGCAATCACAGCAATATATAGATGGGTCAATTATTCCAAATCAGTTGAAATTGTGATTAGTTAATTAATCTAACTCTTTATTACCAATGAATTATTTAATTATCTATATTAGTGTTTCATACACTACAGTGCATAATCTATCCCTACAGGGTCACAGGGAGCTGGAGACAATCGCAGCTACTTTGAATCTGACGTTGGGACACACCCTGAATTGGTGGCCCACCAATCAGAGAACTTCACATCCACTTTGTGCAATTTTCAAGACTTCAATCCCATTTGGACTGAGTGAGAAAACAGGAGACTAGGAGACCAGGCAAGTTTGGAGAAAACATGCAAACTCGGCACAAAAAAGGCTAATCACATTCTCACCAGCCAATCAGAGGAAGAGCCACCGCATCATGAAACTAGTGCCAAATTTCAATGAAAGTTTCAAAGGAAAATGTGAAGATTGCAAAAAAATAAATAAATAAATAAATAAAAAAAACGTTTTTGTTACTTTGAAATTTTTACATTTTATATTTTTGGCACTAATCTGATTCCATAAACATACAATCAGAGTTCCGCCAATAAAAACGTGTCACTATCAAACTGTGTGTCAACACAAGAAAAAACTCAAAAATAAAGTACAAAACAAACACAAACTATAGTTTAGACGACAGGGTTTGTGGTGAGAGTGTCGTGAAATAAAAGTGCAAAGACTGTGTTTTCACTTCCACCTTAAAACACCTAGTCTTCGGCCGGTCTTTCGCGCAGGAAGAATCAAGCTGTTCAATGAAAACAAAAGGCCGACTCTTCTCGGCATAAATAACCCAGCGATGGACGCTATTGTTGATCTGTACAGCGTGTGTGAAGGCCGCTATCTTATCCACCGATGCGAAAAGCCCATGTTGAATCCGTATTAACCAGGGAGTGGAAGCCTAATTTGAGTCCTTTTAACTTTTTGTGTGCTTTTTAGTATATGTATATTTATTTGTTCATTTTATTGGGATCGTGTTTTGGGATTATGTGATTGTTTTTTAATGTAAAGCACTTTGGTCAGTCTGCTGTTTTAAATGTGCTTTTATAAATAAATTTGACTTGACTTGGAGAGGAACAATCTGCAAGCGTTTATCCAGCAATGACATGAGTGGGAGAACGTCTGAAGCCCCGGGTGAGAAAGCGAAAGGTGTGGTTGGCCTGTGCGGACTTCACTGCTTCATGTCACAAATCGATAAACGTTTCTGCTGGGGATGTGGACGCTTAAAGACATTCCGATGTAAGAATGCGACCAACCACAAACCTGACGCTGGGAATTAGTGACCGAACCACTTTACGGAGCATTGTAGAAACCATAATCCACCCTCAAAGACAATGGTGGGAAAAACATACGTAAGAACACCGTCGGATTCAATAACTAAACTAAAAAGTCGTCAATAACAGAAATTCAGGCGAAAATGAACAAAGGAATTTGTAACCATTTATTAATGACCAAGAAAGTTTGTCACACAATAGCTCATTTTTGGAGTTTTTGTTTCATTTACTACAATCGTGGCCTATGGGTAAAGTTGATGGCTTGAATCTCGAATCATTCGCCAGCATTCTACAAGATATTTTTTTGAAAAAAAAAAAACAAAAAAAAAAAAACAAACAAACAAACAAACAAACAAAAAAAACGCCTGCCAAAAAAATGTACAGTAAAAGAATATTAATAATGCAATTTTATCAATAATGTTGGCTTCATCAATTATGCCAGAAAAAAAAGAGCAGAAAGAAATGATTCTAGAAATTAAATCTAAATCAATACGGTCACACACAATAAAAATAAAAAAATTACGAAAATAAAAAAAAGCTATATTACAAAATGTGGTAAAAATAACAATACCGTATAAAATAATGTTAACATTTAAATATGTAAATATATATACACCTGTATATACACATTTCTATTACATTATATTGATCATTTTTAATATATGTACATATTAAATTAATGTATAGAATAATACATCTAAAATATATGCACGACTGTGTGCTTGTGCATGATATTATTCCCCTCCGATTACAATAATTGCTTTGAATTGCTAGAAATTAATTTATGGTCATCTTTAATATATGTACATATTAAATAAATGTATAGAATAATATATTTAAAATATATGCACGACTGCAAAATTTTAAATGAGTAAAAACTAAACCAAACTTGGGCTCCAAACCAAGTGTGCATGTGCATGACATTATTCCCCTCCGACTACAATAATTGCTTTTAATTGCTATAATGATTTTACACTTATTAATCTAGAAAGTACACAGACACAGACGAGCTAATAACGCCACACATTTTCAGACAGATCGTCTGCGTTTTTCGACTGCCACATGCCGATCACACGAGCTGATTGCGATTGCCAACGGTGACATTTCCCATTCAAACTAATGGAGAGGAAGGTGGCCATTGGACTAAACTCTCATTACTTCTCTCGGGCAAACAGTGGGGGCAATTTGCGCGGACCACTCACGACTAAAACACCGTTATTGCGAATGGAAATAGGCCCAGGGACCCGTACGATCCTGTTAATTATTTCTGCATCTCGCCAGCCTCAGACGTCCTGCTGTTCGGAAGCCCCCCGCTCAGACTTCATTTCAATATTCCCCAGATTGCTTTTGTGGTCGGCGAGAGGAGAAAATGGGTGCGTGGCCGGGAGAAAAGAAGCGGGCCGGTTTGAGCCGACGACAGGCGATGATGACAAATCAAACAGGCCCGGCGTCTCATCACAGCGCCGCGTACAGTAATTACCGTCCGATGGCGGCTCTCATTACGCGTGACTGCCCGCGCTCTTTGGGGATTTGACTTGGGAAATATTTAGATTGCACTTCTGTTCAGCAAGAGTTCGGAAATGAGAGATTACGCGTCCGCTCGGCCTGATGTGCTAAAATGTTTACGGCGTCGCGTCCTCGTGGCAGATTAATGGAGGATCTGTGGCCTGATGGACCGGTTTGTTTTTTAAGGAGCAACGAATTAACGCGCACGTGTGTTTTGCAAATGGTCAAATTATTATACTGTATTCTAAAATATAAAGTTAAAGAGGTTTATGATGAAGTCTAACATTGAACACACACACACACACACACACACACACACACACACACCATGGGCTGTGTCAAATAGACACAATGTAAAAATATAAATATGCATTTTAAAACTCATTCATATACAGTGCATATAAATAAATATATATATATGCTTATTTACCAGGTATATAATATAAATATTATATACATGTATATACTGTATATAAGTATTATAAAAGTATTACAAAGTATTTACATAAATATACATAGTATTTTAATAAGTATATAAATAACTGTATGCATGTATTTGTAAAGGTGTGTGTATATACACACATACGTATAAAATCCGTGTAAAAAATAATTGTATATAGATACAACTCACATGCATAATGTGCAAAAAACCATACACACCCACCCTCACACACACACACACACACACACACACACACTATCATACGTTGTTTTAATTCAAAGTCTTTTTTTATGTAATATTAATTCAAATGTCATTTTTATATTACAGTTTAAAATTTTTTTTATTTTTTTATATTAAAAAAAGAGAAATTAATAATTACACTTTATTAAACTGTATTAGGGCATAAACGATATTCACAGACGTACGTCAATGGCCTCAAGATAAAAGTCCAGAATTCCCACAATATTACCGATAAAACTGGTAGAAAAAAATAAAACTCCAAAAGTTGATATAAAAAAACGAAACATTGATTAATAAGGGCCTAGTGTGTGAAATGCTTTGGGTTTGTGTTTCAACTCAACCAGGCCGAGGGGGGAAAGCAAATACACAAACCCCGAGTGTTAAACTATTAGTAGATGCATCTTTGCGTGTGTGAGACTAACACACTGTTTTAACAGGACGCACCCGTCCTAAACCGCTTACAAAGCTTTCCATGCATAATGAGATGAAGCCATTAGCATGAGCCAATTCAACCCTAATGCGGGGACAATGGTTCTGGGGGCTTATTAGCCGGCTAACATCTGACTTCCTAATTGTACAAATGAAAAGATAGTGGGATTAAATGTGTTTATTCTGTCACTCCATTAACACCTGAGCCCCCGAGAGTTAATCCCCCATGAGTCAGACCTTTCAGATGCAGCACGCAGACACACACGTCCTAGTGAGGGGCTCGGGACCCTCGCTGTTCACTCCACTAATCAACCACATTAGGATGGAATGAGACGCCACAGACAAATCTGATTGGCTGGCGAGGAGTGTAAAGCTAAATTTGAGCTAAATTAAAGCTAAAAAAAAAACATGTAAAATTATCCATTTTATTGGAATGTTTTGACGCTTTAAAAGGCAAAACATTTTGTTTTATTTGAAACCAAGTCAAGTGACAAAAGAATCGATTTTAAATGGAGACAATATTGTCAAAAACTTAACCTTTTTATTTATAAAAATAAAACTACTCAAATTTAAATTTCAGTCACCTCATGTAACACTTCCACCTCGGAAAAGAAAATACATTTTCTAACTTTTTTCAAAGTCTTTATTTTGATTATTTTTAAAATTACTATATGCAACAATAATAGTAAATAATGATAAAACAATAGTTTCATTCAGCTTTGAAACATAAAAATTCCACGAACCTGTTTAAAAACATTAAACCTTTTGATAAAAATTATAATATATTTATATTAATATATAACTATATATATTATATTAAAAGTATGTTTATATTTATATATATATTATGTATATATTGATATATTACAATTTATAAAACTACATTTTATATTTATGTTTTCGTTTTTATTAGCAGCTTTGAACAAATGTATGCACACTCAATTAATAGATTATAATTCACATAAATAAATTATAACCCAATAGATTCAAGCACCGAGGGACTTTTAAACCCCCCCCCCACCCAAACCCCCTTTGACATCTATTTGAGTGTGAACTTAAAAGTCCCTAACACCCCCCCCCTCTCCGTTTATACTTTTATTTACGCAATTTAATTTATACATTTCCATATTTTGAGTGTCTGTTTGCTTAAGATCTCCACCACAACTCTGGAACATTGGGGGACACGCGCATCTGCTAAGTCCATCAGCTCGTGCGGCCCACCAAGAGCTCCTAGAAAGCGCATCCATCACCACGGCACGGAGCACAAGAGCGGTGAGTGATGGAGTGATGCTACACGTGATTGCTGATTTGGGCCGGTACGCGTGCGATCCTTATCTCTCCTGATGCGGGGTTATTCGCCGGCCTGCCCTTAAGACACGGATCTCATTACACGTGAGGAAGCGCAGGCCCGCATTAATAACCCCATCTAGTCCTGCGCATTGTAAACGCCAAGACGGCAAACACCAAAGAAAACAAACCCTCGCACGGAAAAACTTTTCAATGTCGGGAGCGCGAAAGACGGGGAAAACACGATGCCAAGGTCAAAAGGTCGTCCGGTCTCGACGGATCGGGACACGTGTTGGAAAGGTCAGCGCGGAGTTTTGGAGTGGAAAACAACGAGTCCCCCTCTGCGTATTTATTCCTCATCTCTTTGTTTTTCCAGCGCGGAGAATAAATGGCTGGAGTGACATGGCACAAGCCTGCACATTGTCAACACAGGTAATAAGTCACCATTAGCCTTTCATTCCCACACTCAGCATATCAGCCCCGCCGGATCACAACCCAACGGACCCGCCGCTCACATTCCACCCACGTTCATTACTCGCAGAAACACATGTACACACATACGTATCAAACAACCGCCATTTCCCTCCCGCTTCATTCAGGGTTCCTATAGTTTGCCAAGTCAAATTTATTTTTGTCAGGGGGGTAAAGTACTTGAGTAAATGTACTTTGTTATGTTACTTAAGTCTTAAGTTTTGGCTACTTTGTACTTGTACTGATCAAAAATATAACCTTTATAACTTTTAAATAACCTTTGTTAACTTTTTTTATTAGCGCTCTTTTTTTTTTAAAGCCTAAATTCAGCATGAGTAAAATACTTTAGTTATTTTAATATTCGATACTTTGTTACTTTGACTCAAGTCTTTTTTTTTTAATATTGGTGACTTTAATTGTATTGGAGAAACTTATATATAGTTATGTAGTTTAAGTTGATTTATATAGCGCTTTTCTTAGCTCGAGACTTACGCAAAGTCACTATGCGAATTAAGGAAAAAAATTGTCTTAAAAAAAAAAAAAGTCTATTTATCTGTGTTCAAAAATTAGTGGAGGGGGGGGGGGTAAAAAAAAAGTCAGTCTGAACAACGATGGACAATGGACATTTTTTTGTCTCTTTTAACTATTATAGTAACTTCTAAAACTTTTCCAGCACCATGCAGTTGTGGTAAAATATGCTTATAGACATGCCTAAATACAATCTAATTTAAAAGATTTGAGTCAAAATGTAGTTTATTTTTGTTCTTAACTAACAAGAGGGAACAAAGATAGATAATAAACTGATTTTTTTTTTCTTTAGTACTACAGTACTTTTATGCCCCACCCCCAATGTTATGTAACATGTACAGTTGTTGTGTACATGTTATGTGCAGTTATTACAATATCTGATCATATTACTAAAAAATATATTAGGGCATTTACATAATAATTTGCCAGTCTGATTAATTTCAAGTTAATTAATTTACGTTTTTTCAATCTAATAGTGAACAAAATGTTTAGCCTTTTCAGTGTTTTATCGTCTGAAATGCAGGTGTGTGCACGCACAACATACATGTAAATAGGTGTGTGTGTGTGTGTGTGTTTAGATGCATTACCCAGAAATATGCTGAGACGAGACGGACTAAGCCTTGTCTAAGGCTGATACGGTTTAGATAAACAGACAATGTGTGTTTATTTTTACTTACCTTTGCAATTTAAAACTGAAATTCTAAGTTTCACGTATGTAGACATGTGTTTCATGTTTGTGTGATAAGCATTTATTATGTTAGTTTGTTTTCAGCTGACAAAGAGAAGGCAAAATGAGCTTAAAGCTTGTTTTATTTTTTTTTTTTTTACAAAAACCGCAACTGTTAATATTAACTAAATTATTTTACAGTATTTAAATTAGTATTTATTTAGTGTTGAGTTTGCATATTACACATCAATATCCAATATTACAAGCTTCAGTTCAGCGATTAATCGCGATTAATTTGGTTTTGGGAAGGGTGATTAATTAGCTACAAAAAATTATCGTTTGAGATTGTTGTAGATCGACAACTAAACTAACAAAATGAAAACTGACGAGTTCTGAAAACAAACTTAAATCTGGCTTGCTCCGACCGGGAGGTGGATGTCAGGCAGGCGTCTCACGTTCGCAGCGTCAGCCATACTGCGATTACGAGTCTCTCACGGTCTTGAATCCACAAACAGAGCAAGAATCCGAATTTACGATACGCTGCTTTTTAATCCAAACTTTAATTAGAAGGTGTGACGGAGCGGCAGTTCTGCTTGCACAGCTGATGTGAGGTCATCTCCCACCTACTCGCCAGCGCCACTTGGCTTTTTTTTCTTTACACCTTGGCAAACATCGATGTTGCGCTGTAATGGATATGCAAGACCATAAAAAAAAAAAAAAACGCCCGCAGAGAGCGAAAAAACACAAAACGGTCGCACCAACTCGGCCTATTACATAAGAGCAGGCAGAAATGCGATTAAAACATCGGTGGTGGTTGGCGAAGCGAGCGGCCTCGGAACACTCGTAAACGCGAGGACGCTAGGAAAACACTGAGGTCATCAGGTGACCGCGAGGAAAACACCGCCACGCAGATCGTCGACCATATGACTTTATTGTAGATATACTCAGCTACAATGACTTAAAAAGGGGGAAGTGGGGAGGGTGGAAACAGAATTGGAGGTTTTCGTGAACCATAAGGTGCAGAATGCAAACCACTGCAGCAGTGATACAGTATGAATGAGGAAGAGACGTTTCAACACACGTCCCTTTCACGTTTTAAGAGTGCATTTGGATTGAAGTTCCTTGGAAAGCATTAAAAAAAACATACAAGGCCTAATTATATAAAAAAAAAAGACCTTTCGGGCTGCGATCTACACAAAATTGGGGTTTGGATGAAGGGGATGAGGGGGGGGGGGGGTTCTGTCACTGACATGCACTATTAACACCCAGATGTTTGTTTCTTCAGTAATGGAGGCAGAGGGATGGATGAGGGTCTCCTCACGCTCTTTAAAATCACAAGAGTCGAAGGACTTGATGGGTTCCAATTCCGTGAAGCATCACATTAAGGCAGGACATGAACATATTTAGCCCCAGATTGTATATTGATCCTCTTCTACAGTGTATTTCTCCCGGTGATATCCTGCAGGCACGTTTTCACCTCCGCTCTGATTCAAATACATGGGGTAAAACACCTTCAATGCAAACAGCAGCATGGCCAAGACCACGAGTTCTTCCTCCAAACGTTACGTCAGCACGCATATAGAAAGGTTGTCGTTTTCCAATATCTTTCTGACATGAGGTAAAGTATGGCCAGAGTGCAATGCTTATTTGTGCTACATGTTTCAAAAGAAAGGAAATAAAAAAAACACTCAATATTTCTCCACCATGAGGGAAAACAATCTGCAGCATATGAATCGATGGAGGAGCATTCTAACTTCCACAGATGATGAAGACTCAAATCTTTCCTTTAAACCCACAAAATGGGAACAATTCCGATGAGAAAAATGAATAAGATTTGCTCTTTCCCAAATACACACACAAATGCGTGTATGTGTGTAAAATGACATATTCATCATATATATAATGTAATGGGGAAACTTGAGGCTTGGAGAAACATAAAAAGCTAGACGACGACACACACACAAACACACACAATGATGCAAAAGTCTTGCGGGTGAAGGTTAAAAACAGACAGTGTCATATCTCAAGGTCAAAGGCATCTGACCCCGGTTCTTAAACCAAAACGCCATTGCCTACGAATGGGTTTCCAAACTAAACTAAAATTGGCGACAGGGTTGAGAGCGCGTTGACGTGGCGAGGGTCACTTAACTCTTGCAGGACCGGAAGCAGACGAGGTGGAGACGAGGCACACTGTGGTGCAAAAAAAACCCAGAGCTGGTAGAACGAAAAAAGTGAGAAAAAAAAAATATGGCACCAAATTTCTTGATTGTATTTTGGGGAAAGCAATTTGCTCCGATTGGGATGAGTTTGGCCCATCCGCGAAAGTTTGGGGTTGGAAAGGCACAGTTCAAGAGCAGACTCTGCGGAAACGATGTTGACGCCTGTGGGAATGTAGTCTAGTGCAAAGAGTTGAGTAAATATATATTCTCCCTCTGTAAGGTGCTGATGAGTGTGTACAATACTGCGCCAAATTTACAATCCAAATTTGAAAGGGGGATCAAACCACTCGCAAGGGGTCGTCTGAGGTAGCGATGCTCGAATTCCGTCGTTTTCGGAATCGTTCGTCCCGTGACAAAGGAAATAAAAAGGGTGAGAGTGTTTTTCACAACGCAAACTGAACGAATGCGAAAAGCGTGGCTTGCGAGGACGAGTCGAGCGCGATCCGTCCGTTCTCAAGTGTTAAGTGACCCCGCAGATGCCAGGATGTAGAGAAAAAAATATTGCTCTCTAATGAATCCCCCGTCGAGTATTTTGGGAAGTACAAAAATCTAGAGCCAACTGCAGCTTCGGAAGCCAATTACCATTCCAACTGATCTAACAAAAGGTAACATTAAGAGGTAATACAGTTACAGTGCAAAAAGATGAGAAATTCAAGCATAAACATAGCACCAAACGAAAAAAAAAAAAACAAACAAAACGCATGCGATTTAACTGAGGTATCCACGTGGAGAATGCCTAATAAAAATGAAAACATTTAGGCGAGACGCACACTGATGGCGAAATAAAGGCTGGTCACCCTTGTTTCCGAATGCATCAGCATGGACTTTGGTAGGTGATGCGTGAGATGTCAACGAGTGAAAGTTCCGCTTGTCCACAAGACGGTGTGTAAAGGTGCTTTGAGTCATCCGTGCTATTCGTCCCGCTTTATAGAAATTCTGCAGAAATGTCCCCAAGTCTACTTTCATTCACGCCATTATACGTAAACTAATTTAGTCGGCCTAAGGAAACATTTAACGTTCATTAAGACTGACACCTAGAGCGTCCCGATGCCTTCTGAGAGCCAACACGTCGCCATAAACATTTCTTAGATTTGGACGCCGTTCCTCCGCTTGGCTACACATACTTGCTTCCAAGTGCCATAACTACTTTGTGGATTACAGTAATCAGGAATGTCAAATGGCGGTCTACCGTAGGGACGTGAGGGCCATTTTCCCGCTTTTTGCTGTTATGGCAAACAATTCCAGAGTCAAATAAAAGCGGATTCTAAAAGTAAGTGCAGTTTTTGATTGAGATTACCGATCTCCAGAGTAAAACGCGTTACTCGCACCATTCTTTCCATGTGCCTTTTCGGCCGAAGCGTTTAAAAACCCAAGCGAAACCGGCACTAGTGCACAGACGGCAGAAAGTTGCTTTTTTTTGTGTCACTTTTCTATCAAATATCAGGTTGTATATAACTATGTACACTCTAATACTACCAGAAGCCTTAGCTTTACCAAAACCACAAAGCGGAGCATCATTTTATATTATTGAAAATAGCCGAGGAAAAAAAAAAAAAAAGACCTGACCTTTTTTTTTTAACACTTAGTACATGATCAAACGAAAACAGGAAGAAAGGAAGATTGTGTTCGCGCATGTAAATAATAAAGGTGATATAAAACCCTAGGCGATCTGCGCTGAAATCTTTTGACTGGGTCAGCAGTAATTCTTCGGGGTGTGATGCTGGAGCTCAGTTGTTCTGGACCTGAGGTTGGTTGGCTTTGAGACTGCGCAGGGCCCGGCGGGCGGCTGCCGACTTGGCGATCCGGTAGCTGCGTCCCACGCCTTTGAATTTGCCTTTGCCCACAACTTCCACGGTCACGCGTACTTTGCCATCGTACGTTCTTTCTGCTGGGCTGTATTGAGAAATCAAAAGAATAATTAGAAAAAATACACGTACCGTTATTTTGACAAACCACTTAAACCCAATTATTCTGATTTTATTGAATATTTTAATACATGTAAAAATGATTAAACTTATCAGTATTTATCCAGACTATCCTCTTGTCTATTCTGCTTTGTGGTCCTCGTGTATCTTTACCTCTGTGGTGGATCTTTAGGCTGATCAATACTTTACCAAGTAATCACCAATATTCTAAAATCCACATTTCCAGGACTTACATCATTATGTGTAAATTGTACTTAAGATATGTTGATTAGCTTACTAAAAAAAAATCTCAAATTAGGGGCAAATATTTTTACTGTAATTACTTGAATTGTACAAAAACGAATACAAACGTAGCTTGATTAGTTTCCAGTTTGACATCATTGAGTCCAGACGATCTTATTGTCTAGAATAAGTAGAATTATTATAAATGTCCATAACATATAGATATAATACGCAAAATATAATATTTTTTTCCTTTTATTCTACTTTTCCCCCCCTCAATTTCAGTCATATTGTTTGTCAAGATCAAAGATTGTTGAGCACGAACTAAAGAAGAATTTCCCCAAGGGGATAAATAAAGAATTTCTGATTCTGGTCTTTTAAGGGACTATACAACAAAATAATTGTAAAACATGTATATGTATAAAATGTGTTTCAAAAGTAAATGCATACATTTGTTTGTATAAGTTCATCCTGTAGTTTGTACGTTCATCGCTTTTTTTTTTTTTTTCAATTTGAAAGCATTTAACCGATAAAACTACCAGCCAGGGTCAGTTGTACTAACTTGTCCAGAAACTAAAAAATAAAAAGAACTTTTTTTAGGCGAGAGTGTGACCGATTTAACATTTACATGATATTGTAGCGTCTCAAAAATTGAGCCGAAAACATGCAATTTCTACACCTGCCACACTCGCATGCAACCAGCCAGTTACGGCCGGAAACTTTTTACCACGACTGGAAATCACATCTAAAATTTAAATGACCGTTTCTGTGAGAGTATTTGGCCGATGATTACGCTTCCGGAAAAGCATTCCCACCTGAACTTGGCCGTCTCTGGTTCCATCTCCAGGAGCTCACGGACAGGAGATCGAGGGACATTAGCGGAGAATTTTTCTAGAAGCGAGTCGAAACAAAAGCAGAGAGTTTCAATCTGACACGCATAATGCGACGGAAATGAGCGAACCTGTGCTCTTATTTACCTATGAGTGGCCTCATCATTGGATAATACACTTGCCAAACCGTCTCGAGCGACATCCCGCTGTCCATGTAAATTGCACCGGCTAGTGATTCAAAGATGTCACCCATCGCTTTAGGAACTTCAATGTCTTCCTCCTTCTCCTCGTCTTCCTCTGATCGGCGCAGCTACAAGAGAGCAGGAAAAAAAACAAAAAAAACAATTCCAGCTTTTTATTTCCTTCATATAGAGAAAAAGTGTGTTTGCTCTCAGAACATAAAACCAAAAACTAGTAAAAAAAAAAAAAAAAAAACCAATTCGCAAAAATACAACAACAGAGCTTTGCTTTCGCTCGGGTGCAGTACGATGGCATTTCCTTTCAAAACCAACAGCGATCAATTACTTTAAGTATCAGATGAAACGGATTTAAACGTCCAATATAGGGAACAGCATTACCCAGCTATGTAATTAAGAGGAACATTACTTATTTTATTCAATTTGTCTTTCCTCTTTCTGTATCCAGTGTTTTTCCCCGAGGCCGAAAATGCTTTCCAGTCAAACAAGACTGGATTCAGCGCCAAGATAACCATTTCAACGCAAATTAAACCCAACTGCATTTCTACGATCCAGAAAGCAACGAAAAAAATCCCAAAACAAACACAGACCAGATCCGCAGCCGCTGCCAATAATCGGATGTCACAGCGTTTAATCTCGGTGAAACCTTATACGACTCCGCTGACAATGGGATGAATTAGACGACAAACCCACGGCCATTTCCAGAGGCTAATATCTTTAGCAGATAAGAGCGGAGTGACGTCTCACCTCGGAATCCATTCCTTGCATTTCATTTTTCTCCAGTTGGAATTGCACAAAGTCGTCGATCACGTGGAACAGTTCTGGCGAGACGGCTTTGAAGTACTTGTGGTAATCGTACTTGACGGCCAGGGAAGCAAATATGGTGTTGTTGACAAGTGCGGAGCGCAGGTCGGTCAGCACGCCGGGGGAATGCTGCCGCGGATCTTCATAAAGGTGCTTTGTTATGAGGTAGTCTAATATTGCATCACCGAGAAACTCCAAGCGCTGATAGCAATCTGTCCAAGAGGGGAACAAAAGAGGTTAAACTCAAAATCATTATTAGAAGCAAAATGATAAAAAAAAAAAAAAAAAACCCAGAGTGCTTTGGGGTCGAGATTCAGTTCCATTGACTGGATTTGCAGTTAAAAAAGAAAACAGCAGAAGGTTCATAAGCATGACATCCTATAACCATTAAAACATTAACTTTATTGTTCTATTAAAACATGCATTTTAACGGAGCTGAAAAGCTACTTCGATGTACATATTAAAAGTCA
>MU204318.1:3526955-3551896 GCA_017309775.1 Paedocypris sp. Pulau Singkep | reverse complement strand
AAAAAAAAAAAAAAAGAAAACAAAAATGATTTAGTTTTTTACTTTTTTGGTTCAATTTCATTACTCTTCTCCTAAACATACAATTTTTTCTTTATTTTTGACTTGTATCATTTTGACATTGTTTTACTTGAATGATAGATAATAAAAAGTCGATTCTAGTGGTCAGAACTTCATTTCCCAAGAGCCTTTATACCAGTCTGCACATGCACGAAGCAACTGCAGAGACAAGGCCCGTCGAGCTTTCTATTTGTTTGTGTGAAGAGAATCGTACCGAAGGATTATTATCCCCCGTTTCGCAGAACGAGCATTTTGATTGTGTCTGTTACTTGGACTTTTTTTTACTTCTTGCCCGTGTTCTTCATTTTCGTCTGTTTCGACTCGTTCTACGATTACACATTGGACCCGTTTGTTAGATCAAAGCTAAGCTGCCTGGTGGTGGTGGTTTGTAGTTTCTGTTTGTTGTAAGATTTATGATTGTATTTACTTTAATTTGACTTTGATTATATAGAATTCAATAATTGGTTATTTTGTCTCTGTTAAGTGTTACGGCGTGTCTAATGTTTATCTCTGTTGATCACTTCTGCCTGACGACGCGTTTCTGTTTTTTTGTGAATGCTTCTGATGCATTTTGAAAATTTGCGCATATTTGAAATCGCCGATTATAAGCACGCCTCAAGTTTAAGAGTCGAAAATTCGTATATATTCGAGAGGTACATGAATTCAACACAAACCTGTAATGGTGTTGTAATGATACGAGGCGTGCGTGAAGGCCTGTAGCAGGTAGGCCTTGTTTTTGAAGGTGTAACTGATCTTCATCTCAAAGTTTTCGAAGCCGGAGATGAGGTGGTTGAGGGTCCGTTCAGCGTCCGGGTGGTCGAACATGCAGCGTGGAGGTATCTTCAGCCAGCCGTACTGCAGGTTCACCACGGCTCTGGAGGTGTGTTTCTGGAAGGGCAGCACCTTCAGGCCCAGGGAGCACAGGAACAACTGAGCGGCGCGCTCGCCACAGCTGGTGAGGTAGCATCCCAGCAGAGCCTCCACACAGTCGGCGATGCTCTTATCCGCAATGCACTGCTCCGTGTGGAGGTCGTAGGAGATGGACTGCTTCCCGATGTCGGCGCCACAGTTCTCCTCCGAAGGATTCCAGAATCCCACCACAAAGTCGTCCTCCTCTCCTGCTTTGCTGGGGTCCAGGTAGCACATGGCGTCCCAGGAACTGTAGTCGAACTCGTCTGGGCCGCCTTCGGGAGACAAGTGGGAATTGCGTGGCTTTCTGGGAGCCTTCCATTCATATCCGGGCTCGGCTGGTTGGAGGGAGATCTTCTTCCCGAAGGCCCCGGAGCCGATCAGCATGTTATCGATGAAGCGGATGTGCTCGTGGTAATACTCCAGCTCGTCTTCTACGCTGACTTCATCTTTAGGCATCTCGGCCTCCACGTCCTCGTCGTCATACTCGTCATCGCTGGGCTTCCCGTTGGCCAGGTCTTTATTCTGACAAAACAAAACCAGATTTCTCGGCTTGTAAACAAACCAAACAATATCAAGAAGTGGAGCCCATCCAAGACGGTCATAAACCCAGGGCTCACAATCTACAGCAGATTTGCAAAGATTACATTTTTAAAGTGTTTCAGCTCAACCGCAGTATTATTATGTTTGCCTAGGAACGACGCTCTAAGCGGAGGCTTACAGGCCGAGCCAATGACTCGTATATCTAACTCGTATGTGAAGTTTAGCTCAACCGCTTTTTTTTTTCTTTTAACATTCTCTATTTAAAAAAAAAAAAGTGATTTAGTCATTAAAAACGTAACTCATTTTGACACCCAATGCTCTTGTAATTTACAACTGTGACACCTAAAATCACAGCGGCTCTGACAAATTTTGTACATTTAGCCCAAATCACAAGACGCGACCCAAAACATACAGCGCGTCTCCTCGAGCCGGTGATGAGGGCTTGTAGAGGCCAGACGGGACGTTTTTCTTGCTCTCGTGTACGTTTTAATTCACTACAGGGATGAAAAATCCACTTCATTTCAATTTATTTGTACCAGAGATGAAAAAAACCCAATTCATGAATCATTCACAAATATTGCGTAACAATAATGATTAATATTTTCAGAAGTGCCCTCTTTTTAGACTTTTTTTTTAATTAAATTAAAGGCTGTACGTGGAAAAAAAGGTAGGAAAATTATATATTTGTAATATAATATATATATACACATAACATGATAATATATTTAATAATACACTTTGAAAGAGAGGGGGGAAAAGGTGCAACCACTGATGAAATGTCAGGCCGATGCTATTAGCATTTCATCACTAAATACAGGAAGTTAATCACATAACACATTTTCCTCACATATTTAGCCCTACTTGGTGTTTAGCTAAGTGCTAGAGATTACGTTAAGCTTTAGTTAAGTAGAAACAATTCCAATTTGTTTAAAGGTCGGCCCTTAACTCTGAAAGAATTTCACTTAAGCCGAGTGGATCCATATTCAAAGTGAAAAGATTTCTACAATTTTTCAGATCTGCTGTTGTCAAAACACGCACACAAAAAAAACTATTTCAATTTCATACAAACAATTCAAAACTAACTCACTCGTGACTGACCAAAATCAAGACAAAAGGCAGATATTGATTCCTAAGCTAATTTAAGAGAAAGCCTCAAAAGCCTACAAATACATCAATGTATCAATTATGATGTTGCAATTTTGTTCATTGAAGTAACTCGAGTTCAAATAAAATTTGCTCTCAGAAAGAAAAAACCCGCCCCCTAGTGGCAGCAACATAAAACGTCAAAAAACTTTCACAATTTTAGCCTGATAGACTTGTGGTCCTGCATGAGAACACACGTAGATCGTACCTCATCCGAGTCCCACTTCTCCGTGCTTTTGTCCTGATTCACAACATAACCCGGGGGCAGCCAGTTAACAGGGGGGTCGAAAATGGACACCACCATTCGACTGGGGAGACCCTTTTTCTTCCCGAGGCGATACAGGTTACAGTTGCTGACCTGGAGCAAAAAAAAAAATGCTTTAAAATACAGTTGCGACAAAAATAAATAAATAAAAATAAAATAATAGTAATCCATTTATGCTCAAGAATGGTGGAAAAATTGATTGAGATTTGAATTAAATTCCAACTAAATTGAAAACAGATTTAAACGAGAGTTCTAATATACTTTCCATCTTCCCATCATCCATCCATCCACCTTTTCCACGCTTATCCAGCTCTGTCGTCCATTGATCCATCCACTCTCTTCAAAAGCCAAAAATTTTAAAACCAAATCGCTACACATCCAGCTATCCTTCTATCCTTAACCCATCCATTCAGTTTACCTATCCATTACTTTTTCATTAAGGTGTATCCCTCTGTTTGTTTGTCCATTCATCCACCTATACATCCAAACATTCATTCTCCATTCATACATCCATTCTCAATTCAACCATCCATCCACCCATTCTCTATTCAACCATCGATCCATTCTCTATTCATCCATCCATTTTCCATTCTTCCATCCATCCAATCATTCTTTATTCTTCCATCCATCCAACCATTCATTCATTCTCTATTCATCCATCCACTCATTTGTTCTTTATTCACCCATCAAATCAACCCATCCATTCTCATTCATCCATCCATCCACCCAAGAGGCAAGAAAACGACTCCCTCTATAAGTCTTGCGTGGCTCCTACCTTTTTGCTCCGCATGTAGGACAGTCGCCCCTCGTGCGCGTCGGGATACGTGCAGAAGAGATAGGTGGTGATGGCATGCTTCAGGAAGGAGTCTCCCAGCATCTCCAGCCTCTCCAGATTGAAGCCATCACTAGCGTTGGAGAGAGTCAGAGCCTGCAGGATGAGGCCGGGATTGGGGCCAAGAGTTTTTGGAGAAGGTTGGAGGACAGATGCAGCCAGAACATCAGAGGACACGTCTGAAGGTGCGGTAGTACTGGTCGCCCTCTCGGGACAGCGCTGTGAGGTAGGTTTATTCACATGACGTTGAGAAGAGTCCAACTTCCTGTCTGGGGTACATTCGTCGCTGGGCTGGGGCTTGCTGGCTGGAGATGACCGTCCAAAAACTGAGGTAGTGGTTTGAGTCGACGGCTCCAGCTGAGAGGATTGGTTAAAGAGGTTTGAGGAACAGTTGCTCAGGTCTTTGTTCAGCTTCTCCACAAGCTCGCGGCTTTCTAGCTTTTCATCTGGTGTTGAAGAGTTCTCCGTATTGCAGCTCTCCTGGGCAGTGTGGTCTGGAAGCGAGCTCGGGCCGTGCTTACAGTGATCGCCGTCTTCTTTGCAAGAATTGGGGCAGGAGATGAAAGACTTGCTGTCAATGGATTTCTTCCATCCAAAATCCAAGTTCGGATACCTACAGTACATTTTTTATGAGATTAATATGCCATTTTTAACATAAGTTTTTTCAAGGGTATAACTTTTCAGTTCAAACCAAATATACAAATATATAAATAATAAATGTTGCTATTCAACATACAAGTAAAGTTATCCACATATGGGGTGAGAATATTTTACTTTGTAAGATGGCTTGGAACCAGTTATTTTCTCAAAACAAGTAAATTAATCTTTCACTCTTTTGTCCAGGAGAGAAAATTTACAAGCTTGTCGAGAATTTATTTTTTGCTGTGCAGAAATTAAAATTGTAATAGTATGCAAATGTAAAATGATGTAAATAAAAAAAATGTTTAAAAAAAAGATTAACAAGTGTCGTTTTAGGTTGCTTGAAATGTAGAAATTAACTATTTTAAACCTTATATTATTTTTTAATCACACAAATGTGACAAAATTGTCAGTTTGCTCACATGGTGGCATAAAGTTTAGAGACTTGAACTTGTGTGCAGAAGGTTGTAGGTTCAAATCGTGGACTTGAAAGGGTCCACAAAGAAATGTTTCATTTCATCATGTAATGCTCTGTATTATGTGGTTGAAATGACAATATAGGTTCTTTGATTTAACCAATTTTGTAAAAAAATTTTTTAAACATTTTGGTAGTCTATAAAACCTAAACGTCTAGTAAAATCTTACAAGATTGAAGAAAACCATAACTTTTGTGCTTATCACTGATAACTGGAGTGCTTTGCTCAAGAAAATGTTAAACCGTGTCATGTTATCATGATACATTTGTCACATGTTTTTGTCATTTGTAGCAAACGCATTTGAACGGTTATATAACATGAAAATTCAAACCTATGAATCACTAGGTTTAACAGAGAGATAGCAACAACGTAACAACATAATCTGATCGTTTCTGTGCTGTGTTTTATCTTTACACATTGACATCATCACATCATGTAACATCATTATGGGTGAAATGCGTGATGTCATGTGATTGAACCTGGCAGTGTCACGAATTCTAAATTGTAAACGGATGGAGTAAACATGAGAGCACACTTGTAAGCCGACCGTAGCAAAACGTAACTTTCGCGGAACAATTTTGGCCGAAAATATTTTTTAAAAATTGTATTTACATTTTATTTATTCCTTTTACAGGGTTAAGAGCTAATATTTTGCATTTATGTTTTTGTTAAGCTGTATTATGTTTTATTCATGAAGTATTTGTTTGTCTGTCCATGTTTTGTTGTGTTATGTCTGTATGCGATTGTTTTGCAAAAAAGTTCAATAAGTGTTATAAAAAGTTTAACATTTATAAAAATATATATATATAAATAAATAAATAAAATCAAGCAACGAAACAAACAAAACGTAGAGTCTAGAGCCGCCAAAACGTGTTACTCATTGTGAAAGAGAGAAAAATATTATTAATCTCAGTCATATTTGCATCGGATATAATTGTGTGTGGGGGGACAAAAAAACAAAGAGTTAAAAAAGCCAGTGGAACTGACCTGAAATCAGGAGGCAGGGTCTGAGCCCCCACACCAGCATCAATGGCTGTCTGAGAGCGCAGTTCTTCAGCCGTCAGAAGGCAGTGAAGTCTGTAGAGGATGCTGGGAAGACAGACAGCTTTCCTCCAAAGAGACGCAGGGATGGGATGAATGGCACAGAGTTCCGGAACTAAAATCTGGGAAGACGGAACAGAAAAACACAAATAGTGAGCCCGTTGCTCCACTCGGCCTCCAATTTGACAAAATTCAGACATGATCTCTTGCAATCATCACAGCAAACTCTCTCCGTCAGTTGATACCTGTTTATTTTGAAGGCTCTCCCACTTGGCCTTTCTCTTTTCCGCACTGCTGAGGGGAAGCGCTTTTCCCTTTTGATTAAGGTGCCGGGGAGTTAAAAGATTCAATCTACAGGAAAAAAAGACCACCACGGATAAGGAATGACATTCCCAAAAGACAAAGCTAAACACTCCAGAATTTGTTGGAGCGCTTACCTTGAAGATGTGTGGTCTACATCAAGTAGAGGCTGGTTAACGTTAGACAGGTCTAGGTTGTACTTTGTCTTGTAGTACTCTGCAAACGTCTGGTACTCGGGGGAGGGAAACTTGCTCAATGGCGTGAGGTCTGTGTACACGTCAGCCACATAAAACCGATGCGGCTGGTCGAAGTTACGATACCTGAACAGGGCGACGTGTGACAGAACGGTAAGTATCCACCTTCAACCGGGAGTATGAAACATAAGAGTGAAAAGTACCTCGGAATGATGACGGCATCCTGGTAATCCTCCAATTTGAAAACAAAAGGGTTTTGCTTGGTGTATTGAGTGTTTGGAATGCCAATGCGGGCTTCCGATTTTTCAATGTCCTCCATGAACTTGAAATCCAAGTCCAAAGTATTTGAATCCTCAACTAAACAGAGACAGATTTAATTACGATGCGCGAACAAAAAGCACAATTAATACACAATTCCAAATTTGCCAGTGCTTTTCAAAATAGCATAAAGCACACAATCAGTCGCTTTCAGTTCTTCCATTCGCAAAATTGAAAAAGTAAAGTGAGTTTTCTCTCTAAATGTGTTAATCAAATATCTATATTTTAGAGTATCCAAATATTTTGCTACATTCAGTAATAGATTACCGTAAGACTATCATATTTTATATTTACTACCGTAATTATTATAATTACCGTATAGTCAAACCCTTTTCTTCAAATGTACAAAAGTCACTAAATGAGTGTTGGAATCACTGAAAAATGTTTAAAATGCTCAGGGGCCGAATATGGCCCGTGGGCCGCCAGTTTGACATCACTGATTCGAGCAGTAATTCAATATAGCCAGACAGAAACCAAAAATATAATTCTACGGCGAAGCTGAACTTCTGCTTTAATTTCTCAAGCAACATCGACCTAACCGACCAAACGGAGCAGCACTCACCGATGTTGAGCGGTAGAACACAATAGGCTGAATCTGCATGTATGGGCTTGAACTCCAGGGCTGGCTTTTCCAGACGAAGAATATGAGAAAAAATGTACTGATGGAGGCGCGTGATCAGCTCCAACTGCTCGGCATTCAGAGTGAAGCCCGATTTCTGGAGCTCGATGGAGATGGTCACCTCACCAGAGCGCGTGTACACGGGGAAGTGAGGGATCTACGGACAGAGAAACACGATCAGACATGTTTAAATGCATCTACTGGTAAAATACAGTAGTAAATAGGGCTGTGCAATTTGACAAAACTGAAATCTCAATTAATTGAACCTTGTAACACGATAAAGACTCATGAACAATTATTTATACATTTTTTGGGGTTTTTTTATGCCCTCAGTTGTTCTAATAAAAATTAAAAATTAACAACTTGAACATGTACACTTGACAATTTACATAGTTGTCATGTCTATATGTCATTTTGTATAAGCTGCTCTTATTGCTCAGCGTCTAAGATCTAAATGCTCAACAGAATAACATAACGAAGCGGTATAACGTAAAGTAACTGACATCATTTGTACCTGGAAAATGTGATCGTTTATAAATTCTGAATGTCGATTACAATAACTTTCCGATTAATTGCCCAGCACTAGTAGTAATGTTGAAAAAAAGCATTACCCTGGGAATAGGTTTAGCTGTGAGAATGCCAAAACATCGAGTGGTATCCTCAGGTGGGTACAGCTTCCTCCGCCGGAAGTTCAGCTCATCAGGAAGAGGGGTGGTGAGAATCATCCCAATGGTGTAAAGGTAGCAAGGCTGCTCTGGCCCTGGGTAACAACCCCGTAGACACTCTGGTATCTACAAACAATCACAAACATTCTTAAAAACTGCATCTTAACACAATGGTACCCCAACTTACGAATGTCGTGCCTAACAAAAGTTTCGAGTTACGAAACTAGACAAATTTTAAGATGCGGTATAAACAATGGTTCCTGTTTACATACCTTATATAGTGAAATATTACCAAACTTTATTACCAATATTTTATAATTTATATTTAATGTCGTAATTTACGAAACCTTGGCACGGATTAGATGAATTACATGTCAAATGCAGCTCAGCTAACAAAATTAAACAAAAAGCGAAACGGCTCTCGGCACAAATTAATTTCAGGTCGAGGTTCATTCATTTCAAGTCGAGGTACCGGTATAATTCGGAAGAGACGTTTAGCATTTCTATAATACTAATACATACGGCTTTAGGGTAACACTGCCTTCGCTTGGTGGAGCCTGGCCTTCCTGGAACATTGGTCTCCTCTTCATCATGCAGGTCCAGCTCTTCCTCATACTTAACCGTTTCCTTTCCCACAGGCATTAAATGATCATCAAGCTCACCTAGACGGAACATACATCACAATGGCTGACTTAGACTAGTGTTTTTGAGCTTGGAAAAACGTCCTGTTCTGTGCTTACCAATTTTGTGGAGTTTTTCACAACAGAGAAGTGCCACAGCTTTCTCTGCAAGTCTTTTACAGCCCATTGTTGGTCCCTAGAAATGGATTAATACATCATTTTTTAAGAAAAAACAAAAAAAGAAGACATATCGCGTCAAATTCAAGTTCAAAATACCGTATTGTTTGGATTATAAGGCACACTCAAAATCCTAAAACACGTTAAGTTTGTGTGCCTTGTGTGTGACAAAAAATTATTTTGAAATTAAGGTTTACTGTTGGTGCGTCTGAAAATCCTGTGATTCTTAAAGTCGGAAAAATAAGAGAAATATATTTTTGAAGAACTTACCGTGACGGGAACTCTTAGTGGAGAATTGATTGGAAGGAACAGTGTGGATTGATAACCTCCCGTCTTCAACTCTACCGTTTTGCACTTCGGGGCAAGATGTGTGAAAGGATCACTGGGTAAACGCGCACAATATCTACAAAACACACATAAGCCCATGAAAAAAATGAGCATTGCAATAAAACTAAAATCAAATTCTGAATTCATGTCCATGACTCAGAAAAATGACCTGTTGATGTGACCAATGGCCGTGTTAATGGTGACACGGGGACCGCTGTCGTCCGAGCGCAAGACGTAAGGTGGGAGAACATTATCGTCATCAGTCACCGGCTCCAATTCAAAATCACCGCATTCTGCAGACTTCGAGCATTTGTTACGGAGAATCTGAAAGATATTCACATTTGAAATCGGTACTTGGAGAGAAAAAAAAACCTCGTTCAGAAATTGCGTTTCCTCAAACCTTTTCTATGGCCTTGTATGTCTTGAGATCCTCCTCAAAAGTCTCAGTCCTTTCGCTGTCGGCCAACATGATGTAGTTGGAGACGGGTGCCCGGGCTCGACCTTTAGATTGTACATAAGACCGGTACTCGGAAGGCAAGTCGAAACGAACCACCAAATTGCACTTTGGAATATCAACACCTTCTTCTACAATGCTGGTAGCGATGAGTAAATTGGTTTCGTGGGCTCTGAATTTTCTTAAAACCTAAACAAAGGACACAAATTATTACAATCTGTCAAATCTGAATTTTTTTTCCATAGTGACAACATTTATGCCCCGTAATAAACAAAAACCATCACTATATTAAATATATATTATATTAAAGATTGTCCTCACTTCCTCTTGTTTTCTGAACTCCACTTCCATTTGTTTGTTGCGAGGCTGGTTCTTCCCAATGCTGTGGCCGGTGATGAAATTGCTGCTGATGTAGGCCAGCTCTGGGTCCTGCTTCCCTGCCTCTTTAATAAGCCTGACAAGGGCACATTATTAATTATCATTAACGGTAATGTATGTTTAGCAGGAGAAAAACAATCCAAAGCCTTTTAAAATGCATAAAACATTCTAGCTAAAAAAAAAAAACAATCAAATTAGTTCAATTTTCTTGCCACCTTAGCACTAATGATCATATTTATGGCAATATGGTTCTTGCTGTTCACAATTTTACATTTCAGAACAATTCAAAACCAAACCATTTTTTATAACAGACAATAAATAGCAATAGACAAACAACATATCAGCAGAACTTTTATTAGTTGTTTAATAGTTAAATGTTGAAATACTGGACAATTGGAAAAACACATTTAATTGCATGTTATACTATGCACAACTCGTGTATGTGTATATGGATTTAGAATTAGTTAGATAAAATCTTTCATGTTGAGTTTAGTTAAATTTGTTCAAGTTCAAATTCAGAGCATTTGTAAAGAGCTTTGTCTCAAGCACACAAACCCTTTGTGGTGAAAAAAATCTTAAAAACGTCTATTAAAATATTTTCCAAACAAAATTGTTGTCTAATATCCCGCAATCTACCAAATTCAATTAAAATGACATTCCCGCACAAATGACACTAGCTAAACATAGCACACGCACCTGTTTAGGACAACAGCTGTATATCGTCTCTCCACAAAGATTATTCCACAGAGGATGTTGGTGAAAGGTGAAGGAAAATTAGCTTCTGGCTTTTCCTTCGTCTCAGCTTCTTCATCATCATCTTCATCCTCAGAATCGCTCCAAGAGACATAATTGTCCTGGTTGCGATTGTTGTACCACTCCACGCTCTCAAACTGCTGGCGCTCAAATGGTTTGTACTCGTGGAGGATGTCCAGGAGTCTGATGACTTTGGGGGTCACAAACTTCAGGTCTAGAGCGGCTGGGGAGAAATGCTCCTCACAAAAGGCGTGGACTTTTCTGAGAATCGTGTCTGTGAAAAGCAGGAATTTGCGGTTTAGCTCTTCCTGCTCGTGTTTGATGAATTTCTGCAGCTCCCGGACCATGATTCCTGCAGCTTTATCAGCACACCAAGGACCAAGCACAGTTAACACAGCTCGACAGTCATTCAGCACCTTGGAACAAAATATGGGGTGAGTTTCAAAACACTGCTCTCGTTTGGCAAGAAGTTACAGTGGTACCTCAACTTACGAAATGAATTCGTGCTGAGAGCAATTTTGAAAGGCGATAATGTCGTAAGGTGAGACGTTTTACATTATTTATTGCAAAATATATAAATATATATATATATATATATATATATATATATGGATATAACATGTTTTTATTACAGTTATTACACTTTATCACATTAAACATTTTTGATCAGGACGGTTTATCAAATCTACATAAAAAAATGCTATTTTACAAACTACTTTACAAAATTTCCATTTTACGAAACTACTATTGGTACAAATTAATTGGGGTGGTACTTACTGAGTAAGGGTGCGTAACTATGTAACTATGTTACTTTATGATATTTGAGGTTTCTTTTAATATCAAAAATAAAAAAAAAAGTTTCTTTACGCTTGATATTTGTTGAGTGAAAGCACAGGAAACATCTCGAAATAAAGGCACCCAAAAACAGAGAGATCTTGATTTCGAATGGTTCTAAATGCAGAGCACAAATTTTGATATGGTCCCTAGTGGGACACATAATACAAAAAAAAAATAAAAAAAAAATAAATATATGAAAGTAGTCTTATTTTGAACTGCATTCTGAACACACTCTGTAGGGTTTAAAAAGTAACCGTTTATTAACGTTTGTGAAGATTAAACAACTTTTTACACGCCTGGACACATGTTTTATGCAAAACAATCTAACAAGCTTAAATTTGGCGCTACAACTTTTTCATTAGTAGAGACATTCGTAGGTAGAGGTACCACTGTATTAATTATAAGAACCTGTTTAGAGATGAACGTGGGATCTCTATCTTCTCTGTGAGTCGGTAAGTTGCAATCGTTAAGAAAAGAAAGGGCTTCATCCAGTTCTTTGAGAAGCCTCTCTGTCAGCCCGCTCTGATCCCGGAACACCCCACAGTCCAGCACCACCTCACACGGCTGGGATGCATACCTAAAAATGAAGGGATAGATTTTAAACCAGCTGCTTTGCATGAAAAAAGCAGAAAACCGACCTGTCTAGCACCACGAGATCTGTGGCGGTTTCTGCGTTGCTCTGGAGAATCTTCTCCAGGTTCTGGATCTTTTGCTCCAGGTCACACGGATCACATTTGCCATTTAAGATAGAAGCAGTAAGACCCAAGATACGTGGACAGCCTGGACGGCCCTCACAAATCTACAAAAAAGACTAAATTAGGCCATTGCCGTTCCGCAAAAAGTCTCTTTTCAGTTTTAGCAGCAAGTTTGAGTTGTAATTACACATTCACTACATTTAATCAAGTTTGTTTTTTTTCCGATTAACAATTTCTACGCAATACACACTTTCACTACAAGTACTGACAACTATTATTATCCTTAAAATGCAAAATAAGGCTTGTTAACAAAATAATTTATTTAAATTAGCATTTTTTACTTTAAGAATTGAATTTATATAAACAACTTGAAAGTATAAACATTAATGTTTTGTTAATAAATATCTGCTCATTGTGTGTATTTAAATATAAATTCACGGATTTAATACACACTCAATGACACAAGACCAATGGACTGACATCTTTTTTCCCCCAATGACAGATAAATGAGGCCTTTATTATTGTTCCAAGACAGGTTTGATGTCCTAGTGGCAGTTCAATAGCATAACAGACATCAATTTTACCTTCATTATGTCTCTATAAGGATGGTCTGTGATTGCAAGGTGGCATTCATCGAAAACCAGCAAGTTGATTTTAGAAAGTGGCAGGGCTCCATTCTTCAACACATGAAGGAAGATGTGGCACGTCATCACCAGCACCTGATAGAATATGCATTGAAAAAAAAAGCGAAAGATGGACAAAGAAAAGAAATGGAATGTCAGAAGAGAAAAGGACACTTCAAAAAGGCCAAGAGAAATGATAAAAACACATTTATAAAAACGGATATCAACCTGATTATCCATAATTTCTTTTCTCCACTTCTCGTCGGGCCATGACGTGGTTTCCACTGACATGTAGTCGCCAACCTGGAGATCGGAGTGGGTTCTTACAGTAGATGCTTGCTGAACCACAGATGACGCTTGAAAAAGCAAATGAAAAGTTTGGATCAAATCTCAAAACTATCACAAGAAAATGAGCACTAGTAACTCCTTACTTGCGTTCACCAGGAAAATGGTCTTTCTCCCGCTCTCTCCTCGAATTTGGTGGGAGAGTTCTTTGATTAGGAGCACTGCAATAAACGTCTTCCCTGAGCCGGTATTCAAGCAGACTATTGTATTGTGTTCAAGAGCTGCTTCAAGAAGTTCAACCTGGAAATAAATACGGAATAGTACAGAATATTAGAAACAAGTGCATGGCAAAAAAAAAAAAATAAGACATGTTCTAATTAATTTCTGGAGTCCATAATGGACACCTGCAGGTTTTACTTAAAAGATCTACCTGCATATTTGTGGTAAGAAAAAAATGTCCTTGACATTTTTGCTGCTACAATATTTGGCCTCTCGTATAGTGAAATAATTTAGTTAAGAGACAATATTTTCTCGAGGACACACTTTGCAAAAGGAAATTTTCGTTAAGTCATTCGTAAGCAGAGGTACCATGAAGTTGTTTTATGTCAAACATATTTGTCAATAAATAAAATATTTCATTTATGAGAACAGAAAAGCCATCAAAAATCCTTATCAGTGAAATCAAACTTTTTCGCTTCTCAATAACAGCACAGCATTGATCAATCATCAATGCCCTTATTGGCTCATTACTGATCAGTTTGGATCAACCAGACTTGCCTGATATTTCCTTGGTGTATATATGTTGTCATGGATAGCTTCTTGCTGCCACGGTAGACCAAAAAAGGGTCCCATGGGTGAGGAGGCAGGGGTCACTAGCTGTAGGCCAGCCATGCTTAGATTCTAATAAGCAGGAGACCTCCAGTAATCCAGTGTTTATCTCATTGCATCATGGTCTTCTAATGCTCACTGCAATAAACCACAGACATTCAGACGGGCATGGAAAAGAAAACTTCAACTCCTCACAGACCAAGTGCTAGAATAGAACTATTAATCTGGTTTTATTAGACGCGTGTGTGTGTGTGTTGTGGATGCGTCTGAACTCACAGCATGTGTGTTCCCCGCTCTGCTGCGTGACCAGGCCGCACTTATTCTGGGAGTCATTATACGCTCGCGGAGAATCAGCTCATTTCTTTTTCTCCCCCTCGAGGTGGACTGCGAGGAAAAACAGACACGGCAACAGATCCTGTAAAGCAGAAACAAATGTGTCAGATTTGTGTATTCTATTATTTCACCGTCACCCAAATGTCTGTGTAAATCCAACGCATCAACAACACGGAACGAAAAGTCTGAGGGTCATTTATAGATCATTAAGGGTTTAGAAGAAAAACGGCACGAAACATCTTGTGAAACGGCACATAAGCAGATGAGAATCTGACAGTGCATGAAGGCAGATGGCTTAATTTTACACTGAGCACTAAAAAAATAAAATACAATGCAATAAAATAAAAATGGTTAAAAAAAAAAAAAAAGACTGCTTTGAAAAAATTCAAAGGAGAACCTATTTCTATATAATACATTTTCAACAAGTATGCCAAGGCTCAAAAACGTTTGAACACTAATCCTCATCATCAACCGCTTCTTCCATTTCAGGGTCAGGGGGACCTGGATTCAATCCCAGAAACTATGGGTCTGAAGGCAGAACAAAATGTTTTTCAATTAATCGGTCAATTGTCCCTCTGAACAATTAAAATAAACGATCAATTAATTTTGTTAAGCAAATTCAGCCTTCATCAGCCTTAACAATAAGCGATCAAAAGGTTTGGCAGGCTACGACTACAACCCCATCCTACGACTTGCATTGTACGAGCACATTTCGAAATTATTTTGTAAACTCATTATTCAATTTGCAAATCCCGTCTTTGGTTCAATATTTAGGTACAAAAAAATAACATTTCGTATTAATTTTATTTGGCTTATTATTCATGGTAGAAAAATAAACAATGACAAATGTTCATGGAAAAAACGTATCATAGGCTGACAACTGTTGAAAATGTCATAAATAATATTTGCGTAATGTCATTGAAAGATTTTATTTAAATATTCATTTTAGAATACCAAATATTTATAAGAATTATCCTAACTGGAATTTGTCTTTAATCACCACAATGTTGAATTTGGTTTCTCCAAATACTATGATATAATGTTGATATAGGCAACGATGCAGAAAAAAATGCTGACATTCATTGTTTCGACATAGTTTTATAATGCACAGGACGTTTAGTAATGATTGTTTAATGACTCCCAAAAAATACGGAAACATTTAAAAATACAAGCACACAAAAAATTGCACAGATCAGTCAGCAGAAATAAAATAATTTCAACTTAATACAAAAGCATGGAGTTTGAGCCACAGCCTCGGATAGTCTGTTATCAGTCCTCTGAAAATAAAGAAAGGAAAAGCAGGGCTCGTGATAACAGACACATCTCTGGCCGGAACGTGGTTGGATGACAAGCGACTTGTCATCAGGTTTTTGCCCCTGGTTCCCCCTGACCACCGCCGCTGCTGCACACAGCTGTAACACATCAGCACTAGTCATCTCAGCTCAAGCAACACTAGGCTTTATTTTCAGGCAGCGGACACATTTGCTCTTGGTTAAGAACCTGCTCAGCCGCTGGTTCTGGTCCACCCATCTCCAACGCAAAGGCATCAGTTACTGACGTTCAGATTGTCAAAACGCTGACACACATCTGTTTCGCCGAACAAAACGGAATATTGTGGGCAATACAGAGGGACTCGGCGTGGCTGCCCGAGTCAATTGTGCGAATGTGTACATGATAAGACGATAAAAAAAACATCCCATTTACTTAAAGGATTTGTACTGCAGTAATCTATTAAGGTATTTAATTCAAGGTTATAAAACGCATACAAAACTATTATTAGAAACTATACTATATGATAGGGGTGGGCGGTGAATACCGGTATTGAGATGTGCCACTATATGGATTTTGCAATACCATGGATACCGTGATAATTCATAAATTAGATTTTTAAATAAGTATATAAACACTTTAATACAGTATAACACATTCGTTTCATTACAAGTTGTAACAACTATCAATGACGGCACCGACATTGCTAATCAAACTCAGAAAGCAGTGTAACAGACTGAATTAATAGATCACAACTTGACGCTCATAATCGTGCCGCTCCGTTTTCTGCACTGTGCCTCTAAGAGAAGAGCGGCTGTTTTAGTTTTAAAGACGCGCGCGAGAAAATCAGCTTGTTTTACTTTGAACAAAGTCTGTTTTCGTTTTTAAATCATGGTTTCACGTAAAAATCGACGAACACCAGAAACAAAGCTACCGTAGGAAGCCGCTTGCGCTCTCTCCCGCGCTCTCTCTCTCTCTTTTCTTTCTCTCTCTCTCTCGCGCTCTCTCTCTTCTCTCAGTCTTTTTTTTCTCTTTCTCCCTCTCTCTCTCTTTTCTCTCTCTCCATCTCTGTCTATTTTTTATCCACCTCTCTCTCTCTCAAATTTTGCCAATTATGTTAATACGGTCTACTAAAATGTAATGCCCTCCCAATACCCCAATAAAATACCGTTACCGTCTGTACAGTAGAAAATACCGTGATACGAATTTTTGCTCATATCGCCCACCCCTACTATATGATTAAGAAAATTGGAATCGACTTGCAAGGACGGATGCAAATCTATCTAAATCTAAACAAGATGTGTTGTGAAGCAAGGGAGAGCGCTTGAAAAGTGCTGTGGAAAATTAAAGCATTTTTTAATTAAACATTTAAATAAAAATTAGTCCAGTTTTCAAACGTCGCGCAACCAAATGTGCAATTGTGTGTGTGTGTGCGATTTGTAAACACAAAAACTCTTTAAAGTCAGTCCATTGGTTTTTTAGTCAAATCCAAAACTTCAAACACTCCAAAATAAGATAGACTAGTTTTAAACAAATATGCTCACATTGAAAGTGAGAGATTTTTTTAATAAAGTGTGCATTGCTTGCTTTTAAAATAATTAAAGGAAACTAATGAAGTTGACATTTTGTCAAAATTATTTTTACTAAATTCTTATTTACATGGAAAATTTGTAGTTCTCTTCTAAACAAGATAACGTACTATTTATAATAAGAAATTCATAGTACAGTACTGCATATCTTGTGCATTTCTTGCATCTTCTATAAACAAATAATTTAATGTAAACAGCAGATTTTTGTAATGAAAATCAAACTCTGTTAAACACTGTTGCGGGATGTGATCTTATCTTAGTGATCTTGTCATAATACTACATGAACATGAATTTACTGCAAGTTCTTACTAAAAAAACACGAGCATGTTTAACCTTTTCAGGTTTCAGCAGGTCACATGACGCATGTAACAATGTTTTCACCTGAACTGACGAGGAGTTACACATTTGTAAACTGCAGCGTATACGCTCAACTGCATTTTGCTGTACGTTTCATCCTTCCTGAAGCCAAAAGCGTCCAAGCTACGAAGACAGCGGTTTTTATTTTATGTATAAATCAAGCAGCTTTTCACCCCATGAGCTAAGCAGGGTCACGTGACTCCACACATGGAAGTTTTCTTAAAGGAAAAGTATTTGAAATGATCGAGCTGGAAAAGTTTGGACAAATATATGTTCTGAATTTCGATTATGTTTCAATTAATCGCCCTATTAACCAGCCCTAGTGCAGAATACATTAACCTTGGGTGAAACTGCAGGTAAGAACAAAACCACGACCTCCACACTGAAGCCACGCAGCAGATCTAGTCGAAATTATAGTGATTATGGCAGAAGTTGTTCTTTTATAAGATAAGATGGTACTTTAAAAAACACGTGTCTGCCACCAAAACTAATTTCAAAACTACAAGTTCAGACCTGATGACTAGAGAACTAATGTGTGGAGACCTGATGCGGCCATTCTGGCACACAACCAGTCCCTGACCGCTCACCTGGTTTGACCCTGAAAGTAACTAGTGAGCGTCTGGACTCGGCATTAAAGCCACATCAATAATTAATGGTGGAGACAAAATGACACTCCAATTATTTTGCATTATACATCAAGTTAGTTAAAAAAATTAATTGTAACTGTGTGTGAACCATTATGACAAAATGAAGGAAGATGCGGCAGTTGTTGATTAGTGGTTAGTCTCGAACTGGACACCGAGGTGTGTGTGTGTGTGTGTGTGTTACAGTTTGAATGGGTGAATTACAAAACGGAATTTCCTAGTTTAGCTTTGATCATATTGATCTCTCAATTTTGTTTCTTTTCGGGTATTTTCACACTGTATTTACCAGATTTTAAGTGGAAAATATCCAGTCAGTGAGCCACCTAAGAAAAAATTCTGCATTTTTTAAAAAACGCATGGTTTTTGAAGCAAATAAAAAATTAAACCACAGATTATTTCACTGACATTTCCTGTCAATAAGCACAAGTTTGGGCAAATTATGAATGCATGGGTTGCAGTTAGGCCTCAATGCGACCTTGGCCTTGAAAGCTGCAAAGTATCAGAAACTAACTGAAAGAAACAACCAACGACTAATTAAAATACAAATCCCAGAAATTCTTTAAATTAAATGACATAAAAAAATAAAAAAAAATCAATAGTGGACTGAAACACGTCTTGATATCCATTCCCACCATGTGCACGGAGCTAGCAGACGCCTGAAGCTAAATCAGAAAAGGAAATGAAAATACCAAATTAGACGGGGAAATGCCATTTGTGACCTTTTATTCGCCCTACGTTGATAGACACCAATGTTATGTTGTTTTGTAGTTGGGGAAGAAGCGGGAAACGTAATAAAAACACTGAACGCCACAAGGTTCGGTGTGCAGAATGATGGTGGTTAGCACGAGAGCTAATGTTAGCATCGCCTGTTTTTATTGATTATCACAGGACGTGGAGGAATAACACGCAGCGCTAAGCGCGTGTTGGCCGCGATGTAATGATTGCAGAGAGAGGCTGGTGCTCACCGATGGTACACGTTTAATTGTTGGCGCTGGCTTGAAGAGAGTCTTGTTATATGGTGCGGTGTCCCTCTTCACCCATTCCCTCCTGGTTTTGCTGCTGCTGTTTGTCAGGCTATGGCCAATGCGTGAAGCCGGCGACTACAAAACGCATGAAAAGAGCGATGACAGCCACCACGACCATATGTGATTTCACGCGAGAGAATATTTTTCAAAAGAAAAGTCCTTTAATTTTAAGATGGAAAAAATAAACAAAAACACGCGTGCAGTTTTGTTGACATAATAGCTTCCTTGTATATATAAAATTGTTTTTTGCACTTTATTTGATTTTTATACTATTCGTTTATATTTAGAAAAAAACGAACAAATCGAACACTCGTGCACTTTACTCAGAAACAGCCAAATCAGTTTAGATTACGAATGAATGAATGATACTCTTGTGATGTTTATGAAAATATTATTTATGACATTTATTTAGATTAAAGTTTGTTTGCAATTAAATCTGCAGCGACTAGTGCTGGTGTTCTGTTCATAAACTGGTAATGTATATACGAAGCGCAAATGTTACAAATTGGCTTTTGCCACCATCGCGTGGTTATATAACAAACTACAGTGCCAAATACAGTGTCAGAGAATGTAAAAAACGTAAGAACGAAAGCTACATATTTAAACGAGCAATTTTTGTCTTTAAAACATGACATTTTTACAAACAATAATAATAATAATAATAATAATAATATTCATAATACTACTACTACTACTAATAATAATAATAATAATAATAATAATAATAATAATAATAATAATAATTTATTAGGCAATTTTTGTCTTTAAAACATGACATTTTAACAAACAATAATAATAATATTCATAATAATTGAATTGAATTGAAAAATCCTTTATTAGTCCCACAGCGGGGAAATTTCACGTCACAACAGCAACAACAAATCCAACAAATCCACTGCACACATCATTATAAACAAACAAACACAGACCATAAATGAACAAGTAGCGCTGCCCGTCATAAGCATAGTTACAGTCACCAGTTTAATACTACTACTACTACTACTACTACTACTACTAATAATAATAATAATAATAATAATAATAATAATAATAATAATTTATTAAGCAACTTCCCCCTGGGGATGAATAAAGTTTTTTGAATCTTGAATCTTTTGAATCTTATTGGCTGAAACCAATTAACATGCTACGAGGGTTTTGTTGCACTGCATCGAGCAGCAACGCTGTCTAAAGATGCAACGTAAAATGTACTACAGTACGCATATGTATATATGTGTGCATGCATATCATAATTTTAAAAGTAAATAAATATACATCTACTCTGCCCCGTTTAAACTTTTTTTCAGTCTCCCGTGATGCATCAGCTCGAATTCTCACCAATCAGGAGAAAGACAGGAGAACAGTGTTTTCTGATTGGCTTAAAGGCGCAGCTGCGCAGATTTCAAAGTCAACTGGTCAGAAGCGTTTGGCGGTTTCCGAGCTTTTGTAATACAGCGTGGCTTAAACTTATATACAGTTGGACGTTTAACACAATATATTACCTGCTCTACTAAACGGATACTCAAAGAAGAAGGTACGTTTATTACTGGCTTATGTTGAATATGTAACATCGTTTTTTTTAACATCGGATAGTTTTATTAAGTAGTTTTGCTCTGAACGTTTCCAAGTAAGCGTTTCCGCTCGACGGGAAACCTCCATTAACGTATTACTTCGTTTAAAATAATCTTGGATGGGCTTTTTCAGAACCGGAGCAGAACGTGGCCTCCTCTACCATGGCATCTACCCAGGTACCAGCGAGAAAAGACGAGAAAGGAAGGAACATACAGGTGGTCGTGCGATGCAGGTAAACTTTTTTTTGTTTGTGTGTAAAAATGATTTAACGCGTTTAAATGTAATTATGTTTTAAATTAATGTTTTACGCATTTGTAGTAATGTTTCCGATTTTTAAATTGTAAAATTAAAGTGCCGTATCAGTTTGTCGTTTCGACTTTTTTTAAAACGTTTTTTACTCCCCACTGCACAATGAACAAAAAAAAAAATTATTTTTAAGTATATTTTTAGTATTTTTAAGTAAAGTTTTCACATGCACAAATTGATTTAGTGTTACTTCAGCTTTTCTGATCCAACGATGATGCACCATATGTGCTGTCATATTTAAGTCAGACATGACTGCTTATGAAAGTATTTAACACACTGATGTATCATTACTACTCTATAGTCCAGGGGTGGCCAACTCGTGACTCTTGAGCCTCATGCGGCTCTTTAACTGGTTTCATTCACTCTTCAGGAGCTTTCACGTGACATGAGTCAAGTATGCACATTTTGTTCAATGTTAACTGTTGAAAAACAACCAATATTATCATGTTGGTGTGGTTATTTTAATTAAATCTGGCTGAGCAGAGGTCTGTGTGTGCGTGCATATAAGATTAAGGAATGGGATGATGTTTATGTGTGCCCATGTGTACGATGTGGCTCTTTGCAGCTCTTTGTGGCTCTAACACAGAAAAAAAGTGCTCTTGGTTTCTAAATGGTTGACCACCCCTGCACTAGTCTCTGCCTGATTTCTGTGGCGCTTCATTCTAGACCCTTCAACACAGCGGAGAGGAAATCTTCCTCCCACACGGTCGTTGAATGTGACCAGAACAGAAAAGAGGTTATGGTGCGGACCGGAGGTGTTGCAGATAAATCAGCAAGAAAAACATACACATTTGATATGGTAAATTTGAGGTTTTATATGTACATATATTTATATTACTACTACAAAAGTGTGGACCAAAAACAGACATTTTATATACTTTTTTACTCTTCAGCGCTCGTTCATGGCATTTATCCTGAAGTGAACTTTCCTACTAGATCTGGATTATAAACTATTTTCTTCCTTACATTTTCAACTTTTTGTGTAAATTTAAATTGTCATTTAGTTTTCGTATATGATGCATATGGTGAAATTTGTTACTAATAAGAGGCTAAAGGGGTTTATTTGCCCCATTTTTATTTTTTAGTCTGTTATTTTGCTGTAATCCACACTTGTGTCATTTCTAAACCCCTAGGTGTTCGGACCCTCTGCCAAACAAATTGATGTGTACCGAAGTGTGATTTGCCCGATTTTAGATGAGGTCATCAGTGGTTATAACTGCACTGTATTTGCGTGAGTATCATATCTGTCTAACTGTATTGACACTTAAAATGTAGTTGCAGTAACAGTAGAGCATCTCTTAAATCTGTCTGTTTGATGTGATTACTTTACCAGGTATGGACAAACTGGAACTGGAAAAACCTTTACAATGGAGGGTGAGCGGTCCCCCAATGAGGAGTTTACCTGGGAAGAGGTAATGATTTTTACTTACATCAAAACTTGTTTATACCATTTATAAATTGTGTTGTACACTTGACTTCCGCCTTTCCTCTTTTAGGATCCCCTGGCTGGAATCATTCCCAGGACCCTTCATCAGATCTTTGAGAAGCTGTCCAGTAATGGAATGGAATTCTCAGTGAAAGTATCTCTGCTAGAAATCTACAACGAGGAGCTGTTTGACCTGCTCAGTCCTGCCCCTGATGTCACAGAGAGACTACAACTATTTGATGATCCTAGAAATAAAGTACGCCAACCAATTCCCATTTTTCAAGGGGATGTACTGTAATAACCACGATACAACAATCCTAAAAATCACAGAAGCTCAAAGACAAATAGTCAAAGTAAAACGAATATTTGTTTTTGCCAGAGAGGTGTGACCATTAAAGGTTTAGAGGAGATCACAGTGCACAATAAGAACGAGGTGTATCAGATACTGGAGAGAGGAGCAGCTAAGAGGAAGACGGCCTCCACACTCATGAACGCTTACTCCAGGTGACCTCGGCATCCCGATTCCTTTGTATTTCCTGTTGCTTATTACCTTCTGCTTCCACCAGTCGATCCCATTCCGTGTTCTCTGTGACCATACACATGAAGGAAATGACGCTGGATGGAGAGGAGCTTGTTAAGATCGGAAAGCTGAACTTGGTTTGTATGCATGCTTGGTTTGGCAGAACATCTCATACGCTGGAAAGTATGGCAATTCGGTCTGTTTTCCGTTTAGGTGGATCTGGCAGGCAGCGAGAACATCGGCCGATCTGGTGCGGTGGATAAACGGGCGCGTGAGGCTGGCAACATAAACCAGTCACTCTTGACTCTGGGCCGAGTTATTAAAGCTCTTGTGGAGAGAGGACCACACGTGCCTTACAGAGAATCCAAGCTCACCCGCATCCTCCAGGACTCTCTGGGCGGACGGACAAAAACCTCCATTATTGCCACAGTGTCTCCTGCCTCTATCAATCTGGAGGTGTGGCTTTTGTTTGGTTGATTTCATTCACTTAAAATAATTATAAAATAAAATAAAAACACAATAAATTCTGTATTTGTAGGAAACCCTGAGCACACTGGACTATGCAAACAGAGCCAAAAGTATCATGAATAAGCCAGAGGTCAACCAGAAACTGACCAAGAGAACGCTCATCAAGGCAAGTTTTTCTCTCCCTCTCCACTTGTTTCGAAATGATCCTGTTATGAGTTTTTTTTTAATGGTAAACGAACGAGAATTTTTAAATGATCATTTCAGGAATATACAGAGGAAATTGAGCGTCTAAAGCGAGATCTGGCGGCCACCAGAGACAAACATGGTGTCTACCTGTCCGTCGACAACTATGAGTGAGTTATCTGGAGAAATACTGACAAATTGTCGTTTTCAAAGTATAGTTAAAATGTAAGCATGGCTTGTAAAACATCGTAGCTTTTGAGTGGGAGTTCTAGAAAAAAATTAATTTAGTTTATTTTAAAACTTAAAATTAGTACCCGGGCACAATACCAACAACAACAACATGCCAAGAGGAAAGTGTTCACGGTGAATTGATTTTTGCAGGAACATGAGCAATAAACTGACGTCACAGGAGGAGCAGATCACTGAGTACACCGAGAGAATTGCCGCAACGGAGGAGGAGCTGAAAAAGGTCAGCGCTTTTTAAAATGCTTGTGCTTTTGAGAATTCAAATCAATTTCCCTTTTTTTGAATGTCATTGCAACATTCTGAGTTTAGCTTCTGATCCTTTCATAACATTGTTGCCAGATCGTGGATTTGTTCACGGACAGCAAGCAGAAACTGGAGCAGTGCACTGAGGATCTGCAAGATAAGAGCCAGAGACTCGATGAGGCCCACAAGGACCTAACGGAGACCAGGCACAAGCTCTCTCAGGAAGAATACATCTCTTCCCAGATGCAGACCAATGAAGGTCGACTTTACACCACTGCTGATCAGGTCTGTGAAATGATTCATCGATATTTCTCCTGTCAGTTTTGATAGATTTAAACCAGTTTTGATAAATTTACAGCACAGTAAATGTTATCTTTATCTTTGAAGGGTCCGACAACCTAGTGAGCTTGAACCCTCTTGTTTTTGTGTTTTTGTTCTGTTATTATTTTTTTCCCTTTGCTGAAATTGCGTTTTCAGGAAAAACTAGTTAAAATTGTTGATTGGTAAAAAAAAATAGTTTCAATCGTTGCAAATTTCCATTTTGTTATTTTTTTTTAAACGTCTTACAGTCACAGTGGAGCACTATTTTAAATCCATTATTTGGTACAATTGATATTTAGTTTGTATCGTGTTTTTTTTTTTTTTTTTTTTTTTTTTTTTTTTTTTTTTTTTTTTTTTTTTTTTTAGTAAGTTTCCTTATATAGCCTGTATTGACATCTACTGTAGCCTATTGTAGACAAATTGCTTCACTTGCTCCTCTTTTTGTAAGTCGCTTTGGATAAAAG
>MU204318.1:3517226-3523432 GCA_017309775.1 Paedocypris sp. Pulau Singkep | reverse complement strand
ATGCTTCACGTTATAGTGTTATTATTATTATTTTATGTTTTTATTAAGTTGTAACTTAAAGGAATATGTACTTCAAATCTTCCATTCAATCCTTACACTTCTATCAGGGTTCCTACGGGTGCTTGAAATCCTTGAAAATGCTTGAATTTCAATAATGTGTTTTCAAGGCCTTGAAATTGCTTGAATTTTAAAGGAAGTGCTTGAAAATGCTTGAAAATTTAGTTAAACAGTGGATTCCGGATAAGTGCACGTCCTCGGGACCGGACCTGAACAAGTACTACTTCTTTAGCTACTACTATAAGACAAATCATCAAAACGAAGCCTTATGACTGTTCTTTCGTTCGTGTTTTCTTTCAGCTCTTTGTTTTTTAGAATGTGTGAAATTTGGCTAAAAATGAACGGCAAAATGCTTTGCGACAGCCACCTGAATTATTTTCTGATATAAAACGAAATTTCATTCCAATAGTGATTTCATTGGTCGTACAAAATTTCAAGGCCAAGTTTCTCACTAAACTTTAGATTCCACTTTAGCACATACAAATTTGAATGCGTTTACTCAGTGATCCTTTTTGTCATCACGGATCGGTCGACGTCTGATAATTTTACTGCAGCCTTGCGTTGGGCAATTTTTCAGATTTTAGTACTTAATTTAGTATTTAACATTATAATAATATTTATTTGAATTCAAACATGTATAAAAAAAGCTGTTATACCAACTGGAATAAGGACAAGAAAACTTGAAAAACTCGAAAATGGACCTTGAAAGTGCTTGAAAAGTGCTTGAATTTTATGTTTTAGAAAGTGTAGGAACCCTGAAAAGAAGGCCATGATAGAAGGGTTGAAAATTAGAAGGCCGTCTCCTATTAGGTCACTTTTGACATTGACATACGCTTTTATACAGCATATATTTTACACTTGTTCCCTTCTTCAATTAGTCAAAGTACAGCGCCGCTGCTAGTAGAAGTCCTCCTCAAATAGAAGGCCATGGTCTTTTATTTAGAGGTTGTAGGGTTTTGTTTATTGTTCACTTGTATTGATGAATCGCATCTGTATCTTAGCAAATGCACAGCTGGGCAAGAGCAGTCAGCATCTCGGGGTGCTCAGATCGGCTCCTCTGCGGACAGGGTTATTTCTGAGATGAAGACGGTGACTGGTGATGGCGGCCGAGCGCTGGAGGAGTGTGGCGCTTACTGCGGACACCTCCAGAACTCTCTCCATCTGTTGGCTGAGTCCGGCCTGCAGTGGTGTCAGGACACCAGGGACTTGAGCGAGGGCCGAGTCAACGAGCAGCTCGCTCTCCTCAGGACGGTGGACCACGCCGTGCAAGACCTGCAGAAGGTCAGGGTTCACCGCTCTGGCCAGAAGAAGAGTCTAGATTCATGAAGTGCTTGATTTGCTTCTGTGCAGGGTGTGGAGGAACGGGAAGAGCGAGCGCTTCAGGACTGTGAAGCACGGCTGAGTGAAAAGCAGCAGGAAGTGGAAGGAGTCCTGGGAGTCGTGCGGATGCAGACCGGAAAGGACGACGCAGCCTTGCAGGAGCACAGGGAAACGCTGGAGACCATCAGCTCTCGAACACGGGAGACCGTTCAACACTTCCTCGGCTCTGAGCTGCGACGGGACGTGCCAACAGGTTTGATTGGCCGGCTGATGTGTGATTAACCCTCCTATTATGTTCAGAGGACATGTTCGCTGGTCAATTTGACCCGGGGGACTTTTATTATGCATATAAGTGTTAAAAACCAAAACGTTTCATCGAAACTGAGTGTGATACAGCGGTGTATTATGTCTTGTTGCAAGGAAACGAAGAGTGTTTGATCTTTCTGACTCTTTTTAGCTTCCGTTTTGTACGTTTTGGGTCTTACGAATATGTAAACTAAACCATTTTTTGTTTATATGTAGATTACACTACAACAAGCACGAGACATTTCAAAGTAAAAAAATACTTTTAACTTCATAACATAAACATGTAGCGTGGTGTTACAAACATGTGACCTGGATCATTATAGTTTTATATGATAATTACATCTAGTAGGCAAAGCAGGAGACGTTTCAAAATGAAAAAAATACTTATTTTTAAAAATATTTTAAACTTTGAAAACGATTTGACTCGGACATAATAGGAGAGTTAAATGAATCCATTAAATGAATGTGTCCAACGTGTGGATGTGGCTACAGGAGCGACGCCTCAGCGCAGGGAGTTTTTGTTCCCACGTGTGCTGAGCAAGCCAAGAACCCGAGAGGAACTGGAGGGCGAGTTCATGGCTCAGCAGGAAGTGGAGGTTCCTGTCGTGGAGGTGGAAGAGGACAAACCTCTGGACCAGGTACGGCAGATTGTTCACAATAATCATTCATTACATCATGCGGTTTGTAGACTGGAAATTACTGTTGGTTCATTTTTTTATTTATTTATTTTAATTAATTTTAAGAGGCACCAAAATATTTCTAACAGACGGCTTCCAGATTCTTTTTATGCTGAAGGCAGCAGATCTTTTAGTCTCTTTTCCCTTCTTGATTTGAAGACATTTTGTCTTGAATTCAAATGACTGGATCACATTATTATTATAATTTTTTTATTATTATTATTATTGCAATTAGTCTCTTCAGTTCTCACAATAGTTGCTTCAAGTGGGGTTGATGGTATTGGGTGAAATGACACCAAAATCTGTAGAGAAAAGTTTGCCAAGCCAAATTAACATTTAGTCTTTTGCAGCAATTTTCTAGTCAAATTTTCCATGTATTCGACACCTTGTACATTACGTTTGTAATGCTAGTATGTTGTCATTTAGATTAGCCATGGAGGTTCAAATTATGGCTTGCCATAGTTCACTTTCCTTGTCGATACTGTTACTTAATGTGTCCATAATGCAAGCTCTGCAATTTTGTAGCATCAAAGTGTTGAAACATTTTGCCAGATTGTTTTTTTTTTTTTTGCCTTACATAATCCCAGTTACAACCAAAGGTCAAGCTGCACCAGAATAATAGAAGCACGGTAGATTTTTGGGAAAAGTGATTTTAAAGTGCTCTTAGATGTGGTAGTATTGTGTTTTTCAGGACTCTCTGGAAGAGGAACTCTCCACCTCTAGTGACGGGAATCTTCCCGAGCAGTTGTGCTCTGACGAGAACCTTATCTGCGGTGAGAATGCAAGGGTTCCTTTCTTCAAGGTGAGAGACGGTTGATCAAAATTGTCACTTGTTATAGAGAAAGTGTGCATGTAATTAAATGTTACTGAGCATGTATGCAAACTCAAACGTTTGTTGTATTTCTTAACAGAAAAAAGGCAAGAAGGAATCTGCCAGTAAAACGTTAAATCGTTCAAAGTTGGAGAATGAGAGCATGTGTACGACACCTTCCTCCAAACTACCTCTCCGCGCTCAGAACTAAACTTTCTACATGTCTGTTCTGTTTTTAATATCAGTGTATTGTCTTTGTTTTTCCAATACGATTTGTTTTTATTCTTCATCTGTAGATTCGCTGTTCAGAAATTGTAATAAATATGAATGTAGGGTGGTTTTTATATTCAATCGTTTCTGTTTTTAATTGTTGTTGTTGTTCTGTTTAACTACGTACTCAAACTCACACCATTTTGAAATTAAATAAATGTGTTTTTATTTATTTGAGTTTGTTTATTCATGTAATGTATGATTGTAAATGTACTTTACAATGAAAATTGTTCATTTAATAAAAAAAATTGAGAAATCAAAATTGCACTGTGATGGAGCTTATACAAACATGTACACTTGCGATTTACAAAGGTTAAAAACAATTCTAATAACCACTTAACCCTATAGATTTTCAAAAAAAATATTTTTCAAAATTTTTCCCCAACTTTGACTTTTAGATGTAATTTGATGCTGGAACACCAGGTGGCGCCAATTTACTGCTTATTTAGGCTTCCAGGGCATTTTTGTCCAATGTCCAAAAATTTGGGATCAATACCATTTTTTTTCCCCAGATATCAAAAATCTTATCTACTGGGGGCGGGGCAATATTTTTACCCGAATTTTTTTTTTTTTTTTCCATAGGAAGTTGTCTGGTGGTATTGTTGAATATGCCCGGAAACATGTCAATGTTTTGATTTTTGTTTTCATTCTATTAATTTTTATTGCATTATTTTAAAACATTATTTTTTTCATATTTAAAATTTTTTTTTTTTTTTTTTTATTCTTAGTTTGATGCCAAATATTACGTTCGTTTGAAATAAAAATTGTTTTAAGCGCTCTTTCTGGTACCGTGCATTACGGATTTTTTTATGTTGGTCCGTTCAGGTGCACCAGGTGGCGCTGTGGTCTAAACTGAGGTTCTGCTTGTCTGAATTCTGTTTCACCCCGTTAAGTACCGACGTAAAAGAACAATTTAAACATTTATTCATTGTGTTATTGACACTGGAATGTGTGATATTTCCAGTTAGACTTCTCACTGAGATTGCTGTCTAATTTCTCCACGTTTACTACAATAGATTTAGTTTTGTATCGTCCCACTTTGGTTGATTACCTGCAACGTCTGGTTTGAATCCAGCTTTCTTTATATGTTCGAATTGTATTTTAGAAATGCAAGTTGACCGGAAGTTCTATGACGTCACGCAGGTAGGTCGCGTTTCTGTCTGGCGTCTAATTGTCATACGTACTACATTTTATTAAAATAAATCAAATTCGATTACCATCTTAATCACCCGCGCTTAATAACCCATTAAAAAAGTATAACTTGGGGGTTTTTTCGTAATGGGTCAAAAAGTCTTTTTTTTTTTTTTACTATAAAATCTTATTCTGTCCACCTAACTCTAATATTTAAACCTTAACGAAGAATGTACAAGATTCCACACATCGTTTAACATTAATCTGGGTGTCCCCAAATTGCAGCAATTTTCACAAGGTCATGTGAGGTCACAGAACCATCGCAAGTGGGAGGGTCGACTTGAGCAGTGACGTCATTCGCAGGCGCCTGCTTTTTAGCCGATAAAAAGGCTGTTTGATGAAAGGGTTTTACAAATCTGCTCTGAGCAACAAAAGCTCCAGAGAATGAATTATCATCAACTTGTTGGGTGAGCATTAAAAATAATTTCAGCCCTTTTAATTGAATAATTGTGGCATCACTGCCCACTTTGTTGTAGACCCTCACCCTTGATGCTCATTGGCCGGTTCTGTGACCTGTGAATTGAATTCTTGAGTTTTCGTGTTTCAAGCAAATTGTGTTGGTATCTGCAATTTTGAATATAATTTTTCTACCTTTCCAAAATATTGATTTGTAGTGACTTTATTCATGGAGACAAAATGATATAAAAGCAAGCATATTCATATCATTTATTTATTTATAAATAATTTATAAAAGACCCGAACCCCAGATTATGGATGTTTAAAAAGAAGGAAATAACACTAATTTCAATCAATAACTCGTCTAATATTTTTCATGACATAATTAACATGTTTCTTGAGAGACATCGCCTGACACCTTTTAACTGAGATTTAAATGTGTTTTTAAATTGTTATTCCGCAATAAATGTGTCTTCTTGTTGACATTTTAGATGAAATAACATTCTTAATTTTTTTACACTGAGAGATTTCTTGAGAAGTTACTGGTAATTATCGTTGATTTCAGAGAGAGTTGCATGAACCAACATGTGCTGTGAACCAACATTGATTTCAATACAGCTGCGCAATCAGTGTTTGAAAAACTGTGTGAAAAAGGCACGTTTACTGTAATTCTATCTTCTTTGTGACTCAATTGATCTGTGGCGTAGAGAAAACAACATCCTTCCATCCATTTTGTTTTCTGAACAGCTTTTTCATTTTTGGGTCATTTTTTGAGCTTAAACCAACAATTCTGGGCCTGGAGGCGGGGCACACTTGTTTATCGGGCAACCAATCACAGAAAAGAACACACACACAATCATACTCTCACACGCACACACAATGGTTTATCCAATCTATTCTGATCTAATCTACTCTTTATCTACTGAAAAACAATATTTTGGAATCACTTTGCGGAAGTCAGTGTTTTTTTCCAGGTCAAAATTAATTTGGTTTAAAGTTTTAGCATTACATAATACAATGATATACTGTACACAGTATATTAGAGCTGCAATTAATTGTTAAAATATCTCGATTTCACCCTCCTCGCAATTTTAATCCAGCATTTTTACAATTCAACCAAACTCGTCTGATCTCAAAAAATCACGCATTACGTTGTTTATATGTGATCAAAACACTTT
>MU204318.1:3482226-3512226 GCA_017309775.1 Paedocypris sp. Pulau Singkep | reverse complement strand
TCTCTAGTTCCGCCGCTGTAAATTCACCTTTAAAAATATTCATGCAGAGTATTAATACATTCACCAAAGTCTAAATATGACAGTGTGAACCAGAGAAACTGAAAAGCATACTTGAGTTAAAGTATGGTTTCCTTACTGTAAAAATTACTCTTTGCAAGTCAACAGTTCCAAAAAGACTTGAGTAAAAGTTGTGAAGTATCCAATTTTAAAAGAACTCAAATAGTACACATATTCTGAATTCATAGGCTCAAAAAACACCAAATGTGAAAAACTAGAAACTATTTTTTTCAAGAGGTTTTATTGCCTAACATAGACATGAAATGGGACATCTCAATGTTTCAAAATGACAGAACAAAATAGATGTCAAAAACACTTTTAGGGAAGAACAACAAGTGTCCATCAAACTCAATTGTGCAAAAAAAGTGCAACCGCTAATTTACGTTCACATTCATTCAGCATCCTGCAGATGGCGATATCACCTCATCCGCTCAAGAAATTAACCTCGGCAGAAAAATAAGCCGACTTATGGTAAATGTTTAAGAGTATAGATACTCAATCAGAAGTGTAGTCAAGTTGAGAGTAACACTTGCGCATATTTGTACAAGTACAAAGTAGCCAAACCATTGAACCTTTTTTTTTAGCATTGATGACATCCTGGACACAATCTCCACACAGATGCTCGGTTTGGCACAGGAAATGAAAAAGCAAACACGCAACACGGCGTTGGTAAACCCACCCGAGGTAAAACATGTTGTCTTTCCCCTTCAGAGTTGGAAAGAGCTTTACGGAGCAGGATATCACAGTGCTGCCAATATAAACCAGGCAGCTGTGGAATAGTGATAGAGAGTTGGATGAAAAGGTTGCAGGTTCTAATCCTAAATGGGGTGAAGTGTCTTAGAGCGAGATTTCAGCTCACTCTGCAACCTCATTCTCCAAGTCGCTTTGGATAAAAGCCGAGAAGTTTGATTCCTTGCTGTGTTCACATTTGATGGAAGTGTGTTGAATGAAAGTGGAATTTTTCCACCCAAAACGATTCCCATTGCATGAACGTTCAGCTTTTCTTGAAGGATTTCACATAGTTTTTTGCATCAAATATACACCAACGAATACTTGGGTGAAATTAATTATAATGTAATTATCATTTTAATAACAACAATAGTGATTCAAGATGGAGCAGTGTTATTTATTGCTAACCCTGATTGGTTAATTAATGGTCAGGTGATGCGCTAATAACACGACAACTACAGATCCCATAATGCAGTGCTCTTAGTCCCTGGCCTTGTATATTGTTTGTATATAAGCCTTCACTTGAAAGCACATTTTTTTAAATAACAATTGTAGAATTTCTGTCATTTGTTTTAATGACATTTTCTGTTTTCAAATTTACTGTAAAAGTATGGAATTCGATATTTTTGGCAGTAATCTGATTCCATATGAAAGAATGTGTTTTTTTGAAGGACACGAAGTTTAATATATAAGGTATTGTAAATAAGCTCATTTTGATTTATTCTGTATTCATAATAATGTCTGTTTTCATCTATTATTATGGTTAAAAAATTATTTTTTACCCTGCTTCATGAATATTTGTTGAATGATTGAATTTTGGCCCCCTTAGGCCTCGATCATCACAATAATCTCATAAAAAACATACTAAGTTCTCACTGGGTTTCCTCTCGCCCTCCGTCTGAGAGTTTTGTTTTCCTAGCCACTGTCGTCTACTTTATTTATAAAATTCGAACTCAAGCATTATTGATTGGCAAATCAAATGCTCTGGAACTGTGAGAAGCGTTTTATAATTAAACAGTCCTTGAGCTTTTCCCATCTTGCACCAGCTCTCGATGTTTGCACCACCTTAACCTAAAGCGGTGAAGATTTGGAGACGATGAAAAGAAGATTCCGGCGGCTGGGTGATGTGCGTGAGGTGCTGAGATGGTTATGTAACTGAATGTTTGTCTATATCAAAGTCGCAGCTCAGAAACAGCTGGAGTGCAGTGGAACAGACAGGTGACTCGATATAAAGCGCATTTGGAAGCCTTAGACTAAATAGTCGCAATCTCCCATCAGTTGATCAAAACGTAAGACCGGCTGTAGCTGGAGATTAGCTGAAGTAGATGAAATAGACCCTTTATCAGATACGATAAAGAAGAGCGGATTCAACCGGCGTAATGAACTGCGTAATGAAGCCGAGCGAATCGTTATTTAACGGAATTAAACGGATCAGAGTCGTAACCTCGATGCAGAGCATGATGGCATCATCTTCAGGTTGAAGAGTTCACGGACATTATAACAATAATGTCATGTCCCCCTCGACTTTGTGAACTTTATTGTATTTTTAGCTGGTTATTTTGTATCATCACGTCCTGAAACTGATATTGGAGCGACCTCGGCGTCTGACATGATGTTCCTCTGTTCTCGGGCTTTACTCTGGCCCTCAGCTGAAATAGACTTGGCATGTGAGCAGCTCTCTCTGAACTGTGCGTCCAGTACAGAAGATATCGACGTGAAGGGGTTACGCGGGGTCTTTGCCTGACGTTGGGTCATAACGTTTAACTACAGAGTAACCAGTGAAGTAAAAGTGTTACGAACAGGAACTATTTGTTGCATTTTCTGGATTCCACACAGAACAGAAGACTCCTAACATTGATTAAAGTTATATTCTTCTATGAACATGAAAGCAAATCCTTTTATTATGAAATGAAAAGACAAGTTATGTATTTACTTCTTCTCTGTGTTGTTCTTCTGCTCTTTGGTTGTTCACATTGATTTCTTGACTCATATTGCACAATGCAGTGTGAATTCTCAGTTTAAGGAAGAAAAACGGAGAAAACGTGTCCATATTGTACATTGATCAATTTTTTTCCCACTTACACGTCCATAATGTTATATAAATTCTAGCTTAATGGTATGTTTATACCCTTAAAGCACACCGTAATATGACACTTTTTCCCCCAAATCATTTGACTTACATTAATATGTACTTTACTAAAGTTGTTAGAAAGATAATAATAATTTGTGAATATTTAATAGACAATAATAGGTAATAGACAATTTGTCTGTTGGAAAAATGACAATTGTTCAAGTCTGCTAACGTAATGCTATGTTTATACTCTTTAAACACACTGTAACATAACACTTTTTCCCAAATCACTTGACTTACATTAATCTGTCCTCTACTAAAGTTGATAAAAAGATATTAATAATTTATGGATATTCACAATTTTTCAGTTGGAAAAACGACAACATTCAATAGCCAAACAAATCTGCTGTTTTCCCAATTGATTTTATTTCAGAACAATCACTCGGAATACAGTCTCGTTCACAAAGGCATCCACTCTCATGAATAAAATACAGCCATTCTTGTTTTCATGGATTATATATAACATCAGCAACATATATGATCAAGCGGATATATACACAGTTAATATATACAGTACATTGGGTGCAAAAACTATATTTACATGAGAAATTACCAATCAAATACTGATAATTGTATCGTTCTCAGCATTTAAAATGTCTGTAGTGTGATGAGCTTGAACCTAAATACAGGAAACACAGTTCACCTTTCTCAAATCTAAGCTCAACATTCATTAAAGGCACTCATTAAATAAGATAAATAGTCTTTTGGGCTTTTTTGGGCCGTTTTTCCCCTTCAATGTGAAGGATGCACAGCAAATGTTAACCAACGTCCATTCAGATTCACTTCTGATTATTTTTGGTGTGTTTACAAAAAGAAGCTTTATACAGCGGGCCAACGGCGTATGACTTTTAGTACAGTATAGTGATAACTTTATTACATATAGTAATAGTATAGTGTAGTATAGATACAAAGAATTAAACATCTCTCCGAAACTCCAGTTTGGAAAGGGATAAGGTCCCTCAGACTCTCTCTGATAATAAACACAGTACAGTGTATTTACAGTTAAAGTACCGTTGTTTTCGACTCTGTTAATGGGCCTTTGGTGAAGCGAAGCGTCTAAGCAGGTCACCAATACGAACTAGGAGCTGCAATCTGGCTCCAATTCTGACATTTTGGAAAAATGCTGTTCTGTTTGGACGGAGATCTGTATGTAAAACTGTCCTGGTCGCTTTTCCTCGACTTGTTGAGTTCATTGAGCTTCCGTTGGGTCGGTGAGCTCCATTTCTTATTCTGCTGCCAGGCTTTTGAAACCAGCTCATAATTTCGACCGTCATTGTTGTCCCAGTACGTCTGCTCTCCTGTTCGGTAGCTGATGCAGAACTCGACTTTACTCTGGGGCGACACGTACACCGGCAGCTCAGTGGCGAAGGAAAACGTGTCTGCCTCCTGGCCACCGTAGACGTTATTCATGAAGGTGCACGGCACGTCCTGGTAGCTTCTCCACGTGTCGAAGGTGATCCGCACATGGACCGATTTCTGGTACGACAGGTTGCGGACTTTGATGGTCCCGGTGAGGGCTCGTTCCTGCAGAGTGCAGTTCTCCAGACAAACCAGGTTCTTCAGCAGCCGACTGCGAAAATCCAGATAGTCTGCGGCGGGTTGAGGGAAGTGGAGGACTCGGTTCTGGACTGAGTTTATATGGAGAGTGGCAGTCACGTCTTCTAGGTCTTCCAGGTCGAATTGTAAATCAGTCGTGGACTCTCTGTGGTCAAAACTGGAGAAGACGTGCACTGCTGTTAGAGACATGCCCTTGGAATCAGCGAAGACCACTTTCTTCTTGGCTTTGGGGGTCTGCCAGCCGAGACAGGGGGGCTGCAGGTGGGCTCTGGAGCTCAGGCAGGGCCGCAGGGGTTTGTAGCAGGTGTGGACCAGGTTGCGTGTCCTGTAGTCTTCATAAGAGCTCAGGAAGCGTAGCGGGGGAGAATGGGTGATGTACAGCTGCACCGCCACATCCACAGGCATAACTGGACCGGGCATCGGGCTTGAGGTATGAAGAACTCTGTAATGACACAAGAACACACCATGGTCGGATTAACACGTACTGTATGGTTTACACTGTAAACATACGGATACCTTGCTGTAAAAACGACTCCATCACAAGTTTCAAGTCACCAGTTCAGAATCAGAAATCAGAATCAGAAATTCCAGAAAGACTTGAGTAAAAGTCTATCCAGTATCCAATTTTAAACAAGACAAGAAATGTGGAAACTCTTTATTTATTACCTCTTTGGCTAATTTCCTAGTATAGAAATAAAATTTAACACTTCAATGTTTCAAAATGGCAGAGCAAATTAGTTTAAAAAGAGCAAAAAGTTAAACTCAAATGTGCAAAAAAGTGCAACCACTAATCCTCGTGATTTAGTTCATAAATAGCATCCAGTACCTTAAGTATCCTGCAGATGGCGATATCACCTCATTCGCTCAAGAAATTAACCACGATAGAAACAGATGCCCACTTGTGCGCACAATCAGTGTAAAGGTAAGTGTCCATTAAAATGTAGTGGAGCAATAGGTACAGGTACTCAATCACAAATGTAGTGAAGTGATGAGTAAAAGTTGCTTATATTTTTGATACTCAATGCAAAGTAGCCAAGAATACAACAAAGTCAATTTACTTGATAATTGATTTGTTTAAGAACATATTGTAAAACAAACTTAATGCTAATTGAACATGCGCTGGAAGCTTGATATTATGTTAAGTGTTTGACGGAAGTTGTGCTATTCTGATGAGTGTGTTGAACGAGGTGCAAACGAGCGGAAAGACAAGCGCGTGCATCTGTGCCGACACCTTTAGAGCCATAAACCTCGTTATTTCTCCGCAAATACTTCAAAACATTCTAGACAAGATCCTAAACACAAGTATTGTGCTTTTAGTAACTGATCATTTTAAAAAACGCTAATAAGTGACAGTTTTCAGGAACATAATGCTAAAAATAAACAATGACAGCGACTAAAAATGACAAGAAATAAAAAAATACAACCATATGCAAAGAAAACCCCTTACCTCGTGGAACTGACAAACACTAATTTAGTAAAACGTTCTCCAACACATTGCAAGAGAAACGCGGTTTTGAGAGAACTTTAAACCTTCTCCCCAACTCTCCTCTCGGTCCGCGGACTTCTGCCGACACACCCACTCTTTCTTTAATAAGAATCTGTTGATCTTCTTTGCATATTCAATGAGTCCACCAATGACCGAGCAGAGGATTTTACTTCGACCAATAAGAATCGTTGTTGGTTTAGGAGCGGTGCCTTGATGCAAATTAAATCACGGCAGATCCGTGGTTATTTGGAAGCGTTTTATTTGTTTGTGATTAGTTGTGTATGATTACTTTAACGCTTACGAACATAAAGTAGTTTTAGATGCACGAGCCAATAATAATTGCATAATTATGCATAATTTGTGCTTCCAGCAGCAGGTCGCCTCACTGGCTAATGTTTAATCGAGTTGTTTGTTGTATGTGGGTCAGGGTTAAGGTTATTTTTTTTCCTAAATAAGCCACTGCTCTTTAAAGCATTCACAAATAAATAAACGACTGTAAATAAGGTGTTTGGGGGCGTCTGCAGCTGTCCAAAGGTCCAGGTGGTCTTTGTGCAGCCCACTCCCTTAAAACATGATAAAATAATCTAGATCTTTCTGTCTCAAGATATTCTTCCACAGGTCATGTAGATACCAAAGTCCTGGTTTCAGGAGTGCCAAGTGCCTTGTAAACACAGTTCTCTCCATTTTCACTGGGTCTTTCCTTTATTTTTTTCCGGGTTAATTTTGAATGATTTTATCAATGTATTCAGTGATCTGATTAGCATTACATGATTAATCGCATGTATTGATGCGTGGAACCACTTCACACGTCAATCCATCACAACCATCACTTGTTAATCCTTAACCCGTCACAGTGATGGTGCTCGATTCGAAGGTTTAATCACTCACTTAACACCCGAGGGTGTTGACTTTAAACCGCCGTTACTGCTTGTAATGTACGAAATGCATATGTGTTTATTTACTATTACTTACATGTATTTGCCTTGCATGACTAATGCAATTTTAAATCGATTCTCATATAAATTAAAATATATTGCGTTGTAATGTTTTTGTAATGCAATGGTGAGTCAATCCACTGAAACTGTATAAATATTTGATTATCTTTAAGAGCTTCGGAAGAGACGTTTAGTATTTTAAAGTAGTGCGTTGATTTAGATATGCGCACACACAGCCCGCACATTTCCTTTTTAATCTTCCGGATTATTTTTACACCGCTTCAGGTGTCATCCGTAAACTACTTGACCTTTTTGTTGTGACAGGTACAGTATATAATTTACACCTCCTGGTCCAGTATGAGATTACTGTGGAAAAAAAAATCAACAGTAGTTATAAGTTTAAGCCTTCAACGGTCATTACAATAACCTTAAAATACTGTATCTGCAAATGTGCTGAAGATTGTAGTTGTGCTTTTGTTGCATGTAGCAATTATTATAGACAGTAACGTAAGAGCTCTTTTGTGCCAACAAACCTCATTATTGCGCACAAGCTCTCAGACTAATTGAGAATTTGGCTTCGGGACAATATTTCAATTCATTTTAATCATGTTGCCACGTGGAGTTTGTGGGTGCAGGGAGACGCCTGGTGGACATTAAAATATTTAATTTATTTACACCACAGATAGACAGACAGACAGACAGATAGACAAGATATATAGATAGATAGATAGATAGATAGATAGATAGATAGATAGATAGATAGATAGATAGATAGATAGATAGATAGATAGATAGATAGATAGATAGATAGATAGATAGCGATTGGGGGTGGGGGTTAGCACTCTTCGTCCTGATGAAGGACAGATCACTTTGTGACCTGATTTTTATGTGTATTTCAACACCTCTCAATAACGGGCAAAATGTTTCGAGACAAGAACAGGCGTCGCAGCCAAAGACTGAGCACACGTGACTTTTGCCGGCCAATCAGCGAGCCAGACGCTCTCCCGACTAGTATCGGGTCAGTGCCTGTCAACTGGCGGCCTGGCAAACGGACTGATTTTCCAATTATTATTCTTCAGCCGAAGACGAAGAACAAAACGGTCTGAACCTAGCAGCCCAGAAAAGACATGACGTAAGCACGTAAACCTGTCATCGGTTAATCTATCTCCAATTTCAGCTGTTTCAAATGCTGGCTTTAATTCAGAGGCTTGTTAAATATGTAGTAATGTTTTATGTTTAAATTCTATAGTAGCTCAAACTTGCTCTGTTCGTTGATGGTTCATAAGGAAGTTGCAGTTCTAGCTGGAATCCAGCAGGGGTCGCTACAGCGCCGCATGATTTCAGTGGCAATTAAACAGTTGCTGTTCTTCTGCTCAAGTGTTTCTAGGACCTGACTACTTTGAATTTATTCATCCAGCTGTTGTAATTCATCCCCATGATGCAATTTTGGCACCGTTTCTTAGACGTGTGCCAATTTAAAAAGTTTTCTAATGAGCAGAGTTGTCAAGAGTACCAGTCAACTATACTTGAGTAAAAGTACGGGTACGTGCTGTATAAGTTACTCCAATACAAGTAAAAAGTCACCACTAAAAAAAAGACATGAGTCCAAGTAGCAAAGTATTGATTTTTAAAACAACTTGAGTATTTTACTCATTCTTAATTTAGGCTAAAATAAAACAAAGAAAAGTGAATAAAAAACCTCTCTCAATGAGGTTTTATTTTCTAATAGAGAAATGAAATTTGACATTTCCATGTTTCAAAAATGGTAAAACAAAATAGATAAAGAACAATAAGTCAGTCTCAATCAATTGTGCAAAAAAAAAATAAAATTCCGAACTGACTTTGATGTGATTCTACTGAAGTTATTTAAGTCATTGCCTACAATGGACATTACATTTATTCACGTTGCACCAAAAACTAAAGCTAAAATATAGTCACGTCACAGTGCTTTTTGCCATGTTAGGCTTGGTAACATTACAATACTGTCAGAGAAGATCTGTGTAGTTTAACTTAAACTCGCTTTAAATTAACATTAAAGTTAACAGTAAGTGTCCATTTCAAATGTAGTGGAGTGAAAAGTACAACTACTCAATCAGAAATGCAGTGGAGTAGAGAGTAAAAGTCGCTTCTATTTTCGATAGTACAGTACAAGTACGAAGTAGCCAAAAACATACTTAAGTAAAGTAACAAAGTGCATTTACTCAAGTAGCTTACACCTCTGCTAATGAGTGTCTTTATTAATTACTCATTGACCTAATTGAACATGGAGCTTCTGTGTAGGATCCAACTCCATGTTCTCCATGTCGCCCTCCACGGTTTCCTTGCCCTGGAACTCATCGGGCTGAAGAGGGAAATGTGGCACGCACCCAGCACAGAGAAAAGGATATTTCAAGGATGTCCGAACGGGTCACTTCTCCACTTTGTACCAAACTGTTCCAATGTGGGAAGCGTCTTGAGCTCCTTTGTGCGGTTCTCATGGCCGCCAGTGGGCTTTTTGGGGGTCTGCTGTTGTTTCCCTGTAGATCAGGATGGGAACGGAGGCCTTCAGAGGGGCGTTTGGCTGAAAGCCTTTAGTAAGCACTTGATTTATGTGCACTGACTAAGAGCCAGTTTAGTAAGTGGTGTGTGTGTGTGTGTGTGTGTGTGTGTCTGAAGATGTGCAGAGCATTGAGATTCGGTCGTTTACCGATTCCGTCGACTGCATAAAAAAGACACAAACAACTTTTTAAATCTCACTCTTTGGACAAAAGCTTAGCACTTCTTCAAATCCTTTAACTGTGTCCGTGTCCTTTATGATTATAAAAGTCAAGTGTTATATAAAGTGAATATTGAGGCCTTGCTGGTAATGCACTTTATGTTATGGATGACATGTGTTGGAAATTAAATGTGATTTTCCTTTTCAGTTTTTCTTTTATTAAAAGTCAGTGTAAACCCGGATGATCTGTTTTCTATAGAACGTCGACGAAACACAATCTGAAGAGAAATAAAAGCACTCGGAAACTAAAAACGATTAAACATTGCAATCATTTTTGATGCCTGGGGATTCAAGGACTTGAGTTTTCACCGTTTGTCTTATTGTGAGGAGTTGGAAATCTCACATTTTTGGAGGATTTCTGATTTCTTGATATATAAAACATTTATAATTTCATCCATACAAAGCAGGATAATTTTCCACAATAAAGAATACACTTTTCCACTTGAAATCTTCTTATATTTCAAACACAAAAGGCAAATGCGTTCTTTTTATTTAATGAATAAGAAAAAACAGTTCTTGTTGCATTTCATGTATATTAACATTATTAATAAATTAAAATATTAATTAAATCAATGCACAGCGTGTGTGTGTGTGTGATTTAAAAACCGTGTCAATCATCAATCATTGAACATAATTTAGATTTTTATTGATTCTGCTATTTTGAAATTATCCATACACAGTCAGACTGGTGATCTCAAATATTCAAAATGCATTTTTGCATAACAAATTACATTTTTTTTTGTCTATAAAAAAAACATCCGTCTATAAAAATGGTCTGATTTATTAAAAGAAAAAAAACTGTGTTGTAACATATTTGTCTACAAAACGTTATTTGTCTGGAACTGACCTCCAGTTGTCTGAAAAAGCATTCCGTAACACGAAAAATAATCTGTCTATGAAAATGATCTGAAATATTCAACAACATTTTTTTGTAATACAAATTAGTTGTCTACAAAATGTTAATTCTCTCTAAAAAGAAAAAAAGATCCTAAATATTCAAAGAAAAACATTTTTGTAGCAACATTTATATGTCTATAAAATGTTATTAGTCTAAAAACAATTTTGGGATGATGTCTCGTCACAGAAGTGATGCAGCTCATGCGGTTAAAGTTTTGATGACCTGCGTTCTAGTAAAATCTAGGTGACGTGACCCAAAGCCGCTAGTCTTCATTCGTACAGACCTCTGTCTTTTTCAATTTTTAACCCTCACCATGCCACTCCATTACCTCCTCTGTCCTCCAGCGACATCTAACCATCAAAAAACTTGACAAAGAAGTTGCAGACAGAATGCCATCCTTCCCCACAGTAGCTCACCGCCGGCTCGGTGTTCAAGAATCCATCGTTTAAGACATCTCTGAGCTCTCCATCCTTCTTCTTCTCCTCCTCCTGGTCTACATCTCTGGCTTGGGTGCCCGCCTCTAGCTTCCCGCTATCCGCCAGCGTGGTGGCTTCTTCTGCGCTTTTCTCCGTCAGCTTCATGTGAGACGCGCTGGGAGCTTTTTTACACAGCCGCGTTTTCAGCACCTTCTCCCCTTCACACGCGTTCCTGCGTTTCTTCAGCTTGCTCACCACCTGCTTCCAGTACTGGGAGGACTGGGAGCTGTACGCCGCGCACTCCTGAGGCTTCCCCGCAAACTGGCAGGTGTAGGTCAGGCCTTCCACCGGGGTGGAGCAGCTCACCTGGAGCAGAAGGTTGGCCCCCCTCTCCAGGGTCTCCCAGCTACAGCGATGCCCATCCTTGGTGCTCAGTTGGCCGGACCCCAGTGAGGCTTTGCTGTCGGACGCCGTCACGGGCTCCGGAAGTTGCTTGCTCTTCTTCTTTGCCTGGGAAATGGACAGGGAGAGGACGAGGAGCGAGACGAGGAACATCATCCCCCGCCCGTGCATGGCTGTACGAACCCTTGGAACACGGATGAAACCACGGCACCTGAGAGTGAAGAGCAGGTCCATGATCCAGCAGAGCAGCAGATGATGTAAACCCAGAAGAAGTTGAGATCTTATTAGTTACGTTTTTGGAGCTAACGTTGTGTGGTGGTGAATGTATGTGCGAGACTGGTTTTTTTGTCACTTACCGAGCTGAGGACTCCTTCAGGACTGTGAGTGAGATGCGTGTAGAGGAGCATAAGACGGGAGGAGGAGAATTAAAGAATGGAGGGAAAGTGGATGGGGGTGGGGGCTGTTGTGGAGGCTTTGGGGGGCATCAATGGTGCATCCAAGCCACCCAGAATTCGGCCCCTCCCTCTTTCTCTGGACACAAATGCCCACCCACCCCACCACACACACACACACACACACACACTCCATCTCTCCTCTGCTTTGTCTTGTCTCTCTCTTTAAGCTTCTCTTCAATGCTTCTTGCACGGATCTTAAATCCATCTTAGAATAAAACATTAGAATATAATCTGGCTACAGAACTCACAGACTCGCCATCAACTGTAAACTCACCCGTGGCGTAAAGTACTTGAGTAAATGGACTTTGTTACTTTACTTAAGTAGTTTTGGCTGCTTTGTACTTGTACTGAAATTGCACATTTGAGTTTGACTGAGACTGACTTTTTGTTCTTTTTTTGTCTATTTTGTTCTGCCATTTTGAAACATCAATGTTTTAGATTTCTATATTAGGAAAAAAAAACTTATTAAAAAAACGAGTTTCTTGTTTTTCACACCTCTTGCTGTTTTTTGAGCCTATTTTCAGTGCAAGTGAAATACTCAAGTTCTTTGAATATTGGAAACGTTTTGGACTTTTACTCAAGTCTTAGAATTTGGTGATTTGTAACTGGTGATTGTTATGGTTGTTATGGTTATGGACCTGTCCGGCCACTAGACGTCACCATTTCCCCATTTCTGTTTATCGTTGATTGTTTTCAGCTGTGTCTTGTTCCCTGTGTACTATTTATGTTGATCATTGGTGTCATTGTGGTTTTCCCCCATGTATACACCTGGAGGGATTGTGGTTGTTGTCTTTGTTTTTCTTTTTAGCTAATCTTTTGGATTCTGAAGAATTCAGATCTGGGTGTCAGTTTTTTGCTCTTTCTGAAAGTTTCAGCAGAAGAAATCTGTTTTTGAGTTTTGGATTTTTTTATTTATTAAACCAAAGTGTTTTTTCCCTTCAGATTTGATTTTGGATTTTTTCCCTGCATTTTGGGTTTACACTTCTCTGCGCTTGTTTTTTTTTTAATCATTTTTTGTCCTGTACAGACCTGACAATAATGGAGTGGTTTTTACAGTAAGGTGTTCGTACTGTTAATCGGTTTTCAGGTACTCTTTACACCTCTGAAAGTCTCTTTTGTAAGACACATCAATAACGTATGTTGAACTAAGTCTGCAGAGTATCTCTAAGCTGCGTCACATATGCAGAAAGCAGAAAGACTCACTTGGCTGGATGCAGAAAGACTCACTGTCTTGTATGAGCTCAAGGTTAGTTTACTGTAATGGTCTTCTGGGAGGTTCTTCTGACCCCTAGTAAATAAACTTCAGATAGTTCAGAATGTGGCTGATAACAAAGTGCAGTACAACCATATCAGTCCAGCATTAATGTCTCTTCACTGGTTACCAGCAAAATACCGCATTCAATTTTAGACGGCTTAAATCCCATTTAAAGTCCTAAATGGTTGGCTTTTTTATATTTAGTTGAGCTTGATTCTTAACATAACTGTTGGGCTAACAAAACTCAGGTCACTTATTAATGCCTATAAGAATAATAAATCTATAAGAAATGTAAAGTTGGGAAACTTGTGGCAGTACTTGGCACTCTATATAAATAAATAATAGCTGTAAATATATACTGTATGTGAATATACTTATATTAAATATATTTCATAACTGCTTTGGGATGACCTCAAACGGGGAAAAGCGCATTAAACGTATTAAAATGAAACTTGTCTGTCTGTCTCCAACTTATTCACAACCGTCCATCACTAATATTCTATTAAACTAATTCATTTCAATTCTATTAAACAATTCAGTTATATGGGAGATTTCTTTGCACTGCATTGTATTTTTAAACCAATTGTGAATTTTACCTTAGCCGATTTTTCAAAAGACACCTGTAGAGTTTTATTTTAATAATGTACTATCAACCTGTACATAAGAAGTATAATAAAAAACAGATTACATAACAGACAATTGTGTTGTGTGTGTGTGTGTGTGTGTGTGTGTGTGTGTGTGTGTGTGTGTAGTCTTGTATTCCTTTTGCTCTTGCTCTTCTCTTAGATTCATCTGTTTTATCTGGGTGTTTCAATCCATCCCTGTAGCCGGGTCATGATCTGCTCTGTGTCTAGCCTGTTCCTGATGGTTTCATCACCATACCAACCAAAGCTTGCGCTGTAACCCTCAGCAGATGCTGCTAAGACCTCACAGTTGTCTTGCTCGGAGCTACTATTTATTCCAGACATAAACTCAGGTTTGAGATTTAAATTCGGAACTTGTTCTGGAGCATCACATTGTCTCCTGAGCGCAGTGAGAAGCAGAAAAAAGATCTTCTGGAAACAGATGAGTCTTTTAAAAGTAACGCTTTATGCACATTTCATTTGGATAAAGGGGGCGCTTATATTCACACAAATACAAGTAATTACCGTATTCTTTTCATAATGACCATAACAAAAACCGTGTTTGAGATACCGACTTCCTGTTTTATTTTTAAAGAACATGATGGGGTAATCCTGTTTCTTCTCCAACTGCAGTGACTCCTGCTCAGGAAATGCATCGTCTGGACATCGGAATTGTCCTTGAGATGGTTTTTTTTTTTACTGGAATGTTTTTTTGTTTAAAAAAAAAAGGCAACAATGTCGCCAATGACTTCATTCATCATTCCAATTATGAGAAAAATGCTTGCCATGTTTGACCTTTCCACTCAAAGACTTTGGTTTTTGTTCCGATTTAGAAAGAATTCCAACGTGTTACTCTTGAATCTGCAGGTATTTGAAGCCGTTAATGAAGATTGCAAAAGCAACAGCTTCCTCTGCTGGCGGTGGTGAAACCGGTACAAGTCTGCATAAGTGAGAAACAAAGTTACAACAGGACAAAAAGCTCATTCAACATTGTGCAGTGACAATTGCGTAAATATTTGATGGATTTTATTAAAATAAATCAATAACAATCTTCTGAATGTCTGAATAATTCTCCCTTTTTGTAGCAGGTGAGTAACAAAAAAGTCTCAACAGGACAAAAAGCTCATTTAACATTGTGCAATGACAATTACGTAAATATTTGATGGATGAAAAAAAAAAATCAACAACAAACTTCAAAAGTCTGAGTAATTCAACCTTTTGTAGCGAGTGAGTAAAAAAAAAGTCACAATAGGATAAAAAGCTCATCTAACATCGTGCCATGACAGTTGCGGAAATATTTGATGGATTTTATTTAATCATTTTTTTTAATAATAAACTTCAAAAGTCTGAATAAATCTTCCTTTTTAAAATTTTTATGAATCTTTTTAAATTAACTCAAAAAATGTTGTTCATCCCTGGGGGGAAATTGCTTTTCTGTTCACACTTGCTCTCAAGTAAAAGAAAGACGTATAGAAAAGAAATAATAATAATAAAAAAAAATAATAATAAAAAATAAACATACAAGAATCTCGGAATGGAATTATATAGAAAAATCTAGAATAGAAATAGAAAAGATAAAAAAAAAGAAAAGAATAGAAAAGATTGGAATAAACCTAATCTGACTAGAATTAAATCTGCCTCCCAGTGGTTTTTATAATTCAAAAACAGGTTTCATTTGCTGGAACAACAGCCTGAAATAAAAAGTAGAAGAAAGAAAAACCTTTAATGGGCCCACAGTGGGAAATTTCATCTTTTCAACTGCAAAGTAAAGAGAGCAAATGACTCTAAGCAGAGCATTAAAATGAAACCAAAGCCACAAGAGAGTGTAATTGCCGGATGAATTTGGTAAACATAATTAAGAATAAACATAAAGTGATTATAACGGCAATGTAGAAACTAAGAACATTGCAGATATTAAATCAGTAGTGTTGTTTAAGAGCTATTCATGTTTTTTTTTCTTTCTTTTTTGCAGATCTGTTCAGAACAGCTTTATGTTACAATCAATATACGTGATTAGTGGTTCGGCCTGGAGAGAAATACGTTCGTATTGTGTTCGTATGATTCAGGCCTGTAGAGAAAGCGTAAAAAAGGCATTGATCAATTTATACTTAACTTTACTTAAACTCTGTGTTGTAAAGTCACAAATTTTATTTTGGCAAAATTGGCTGCGTACTCGTGCGTATGGTAAACGTTTTAGTAATTTCATCAGTATTTTCACATGCTAATTTACACAATTTATGTTCAACTTAAATAGAACTTGTCAGCTTCTCTGCTACAATAAAACTAAATCAGTTTGACATGTAGTATCTCTTTTATTAATTATAAAAAAAAAACGTATTCTTAACAAATAACTACAAAAGAAAAGAAAAATCCTTACATGTGGTAACGTTGTAGTACATCATGTTACGAATCTCGTAGATATATAAATTTGATCATAAATCAAATTATGAAAATGCCATCAAATACATCTCAAAAGTAAGATATTCCATTCTGAAATCAAACTAAAATGATAGCCACCTCACTTTTTTCTGAACTTTTCTTTGTTGAATGGAGGTAATGGTATCATATACATTTGACATAATGCCATAGCGACCTCTGCTGGTGAATAGTAGGAACAACATGTTTGAGGCATTTTTGAGTGTCAAGCTTTGAGTGTCAAATTTGTGATGAGTATAAGTGCAAGCATAAATTTAGATGAAAAAGTATTTTATGTGCAAAAATATATATATTCCACTAAGCCTGAAAATTTACAGCTTAAATATATTTTTGAAAAAAAGACATTTTATACTATGAAGAGTATGAGCAATGTACTTTGCCTATGAAGAGTGAGCAAGCCAATAGGAAACAAAGTCCTGGAAAACAAAATGCTCGCTGTGAGATATAGTATTAGTATTGTATGTATTATTAGTATGTATTATGTAGTATGTAGTATTTTATCACCAACAAAATATTCCAATAAGCCTCAAAATGTGTTGCTTATGTTGTATATCTATAATGTTGTATATCTATAAAAAAATAACATTTTATACTGACATTGGCTATGAAGGGTGAGCAAGCAACAGGCCACAATGTCCGGGAAAGCAAAGCGCTCACTGTGAGATGTAAAAGCACAAATAAAAATGCCTCCACCATTCCGACTTTACACAATCTTCACAAATAGACCATCCGGCGCCTTAATTCAACAGCTTTAGCTTTTCCATAACGACATTCAGACACTTTCCACCTCACTTATGTTATGCATAAGTCCTCGCTCCTGTTATTTCCCCCTGAAGACTGTGAGATAATGTTCTTCAGCCAGCGACTGATGGCACTACACCAGTCCTTGATGAGCGACGGCCTTTCTTCAACACCCAGCGGCCGTTTATCCTCAGCACGCTTCTGCAATCAGAGATCTCAGTGGCCATCCAGCCTCATCCACGGTGATTACCCAGCCGACAAGACGGAGCCCGTGTCGACCTTGCGGGCTGCTAATGATGGGGATGAATCTAATTGTGAATCAGTCGGAGGCTGAGACACTTTGGACGGCTCCAGGTCTGTGGATTTGTAACCCTATGCATATCATTTGAATGCTTTTGTGCACATCTGTCAACCACTGTTTTTGCATTTGCGTGTATTGTAAGTATTTACTTTGCTTTACAATCATTTGGCAGATGCTTTTATCCAAAGCGACTTACAAAAAGAGGAGCAAGTGAAGCAATTTGTCTACAATAGGCTACAGTAGATGTCTACACAAGCTATATAAAGAAACACAAGACAAAGAATTTTTTTTTTTTTAGCCAGCATAAAAGTATTTAAGAATTGCGGCTTAATCCTCTACAGGCTGTGCGAGAAACTATCTATGGAGGGTAGTTTCATTTAACAGTTAGGAGACGTTTTAAGCATCTTTAAAGGATGATATCAATGATTGCAATGATGCTGATGTTGCTTTTATGGCTTTACTTAAGATTATCAAACATGATAAATACTGTATTGTATGTGCCCCACCCTTGCCCCGCCCCCTCTAGGTGCTTAATCAAAACATTGACACGCCCTAAATTACACAAGTCACATGACCTCATATTCCCTAAATTGGCTTAATTAGGGAAGGGTGTTAATAATTATTCAATAGCTTCTGATTATTTTCACATATTAAATAATGTTCAAATCGTTTGCGGTTATTATTAAGAGCATATTTGCAAAATACATATGCATGGACCTTATTAAGTCCAGTTAAGATTCAAATTTGAAAATATTCAAGTCCAAGTTTTGAGCGTTTGTAAGGCGCGTTTCACAGTTTTAACTGTCTCATATTGCAGAATTTACAAATATTCAGATTTTAAAAACCGCAACAAGAGTGTTCATGCTTTACTTTATTTATTAATTTTTAAAACACGCAATTAAATGAATTATACTGTTAAGAAATAGAGGAATTGCTTGGATTACTGGCTAATTCCTGGCAGATATTGGTTTGAGTTATTATAAACGTCTGTGACGTCAATATTGTAAAATGTACATTTCATTTAAATCTATTCATAATGGTTTCAAAAAAAGACAATTATAGTACTATAAGTACAGTATATGTACGTAAGAATAACGGCACAGGAATCTATAGCTTTCAGGCTTGTGAAAAACTCATCACTCTTTTTTTGTCAGATCGGTGAATGGTTTTTGTCTGACAACAGTTCTAGTATTGATTTTCTTCCAGACACTTTCTTCTGACACTACACTTTCTTTAATACAAATTCCAAAGGCCTCATATAAGCTTTAACTTCAGGCCATAACCCACAGTCAAGCATCTGAGGTCAGTGTTCATCTAGAGGGATTTTATACAGCATACGTATATAAAAACGTCATTTACGGTGATATTTTCCCCCAAATTCAGACGCGGAATATTTCCTGTTACACCTCAGAGAAACTTTGACTGGCGTCATGAACCTCGACGAGGCCGAGCGAGTCAATGCATCTCGTGGTGAAGGTCAGTGACATTGTCTTCTGCTCTTTGAAAGGATTTCCCAGACAATAACCCGACCATCAATGTTCTTGCTGCATGCTGCTGTCTAATGGCGGCTCTTCTGCCCCGTTGTGCCAGGTAGACTCACATTATTGGACTTCTTGCTGTCTGCCGCTGGAGTGCTCATTCTTAAATAATGCACAAGCACATCACAGTTTACACTATAAATGTTCTATGTCGGTCTATAAATGCCAAGGTTTAAAAAAACTTGGAAAATAAAACCCTCCTGACCCAATAATGGACACGCAGATCAGAAGATGGATGGATAGATGAATGGGTGGATGGAGTGAGCACTTTTACCAACACCTAATCTACTTTAAAGTTTTTTTTTTAAACTATTATCTTTTTCTTGACTTATAAGTCAATTTAGATAAAAACATCGGACAAATACATGCAATGTATTTGTTGTAGAGTAGCTGAAAACCATACTTGAGTAAAAGTACGGCTACTTTACTGTGAAAAAGTACTTCATTACAAGTTGCAAGTCTTCAATTCGAAGAAGACTTGAGTAAAAGTCCAGTTTTTAAAGAACGTGAGTATTTTACTCATTGACTGAATTTAGAAACTGAAACCAAGAAACTCTTTATTTATGAGGTTGTAATTCCTAATATTGAAATGCTTCAAAATGTAAGAACAAAATAGATTAATAAAAAATACAAAAAGTGTAAGTCAAACTCAAATGTGTAAATGTCACAAATTAAACATCTGGTATTTATCAATCCTCTACGTTCACGTGATTTAGCTGATAAATAGCATCCAGTATCTTCAGCATCCTGCAGATGGCGACATCACCTCGTCCACTCAAGAAATTAACCGGTAGAAAAAGAGGTCGACTTGTCGTGCACAATCACAATGTAACGAGTGGTAAGTGTCCATTCACATGTAGTGGGTTAAAGAATACAGATACTCAATCACAAATGTAGTCAAGTAGAGAGTAAAAGTTACTTATGTTTTTTGGTACAAAGTAGCCAACAAATACTTCACACCACTGCCTCTGGATTTAGTACACTTTTGTTGTATACAGTACATTAGTTGGACTCTCGCTATGCCCTATAGATTTATTACAGTATTTAATTTTTTTTTAGTTGGATTCTAGCTTTGCTATATGGATTTTTTAGGTTGAGTTGCTATGAAACATAACCCTGACACGTTTAATAAAACCCAGAGTTCCAAGTTTGGCCCAAATGTGTCGCCAACCTGTTGACCACTAAATGTATAAAAATAATTTAATTTTGTATACATTTTAAAATTTAAAATATTTTTAATTTTATTAACCTTATCAGAGATCTGCTCTCAAGCTGTGGAAGAGCAGAAATAAATGACTACACCACCGCATAACTCTATTATCCAGCTTTTTGGCCTCGTGTAGTGCCAAATAAACATGAATCTTAATTTTAAGTGGATTTGACTCGGGCGCGGTGGGGGAGTGGGGGGGGGGCATAAATCAAATCAACATTAATGCGAAAGTTTGATGCGATTTCGACTGTATGATGCAAATTTTGACACCATGCACCTGTCGAAATGTCTGCCGAGCTGATAAATTGAAGTGTAAAGTGCTGCTAAGAAAAATCGACTGGTGATAATTACTCACCCTCGTACGCGCACAAAAATGACTCGATTCATTACGATAACAACAGTCGTGGGGTCGTCATGGCTACACAGCTAATTACTGTAAAAGTGTTGCGTTCTGGAACGAGGAGATATGGACGACGGTTTCATCAATAGACCACGTGTGTGTTTGAAAGACCACCGGTGTCGTTTAGTCTTCATGGTGTGTGCAGGTTGGTTTCTTTAGGGTGACCATATTTTGATTTCCAAAAAACGAGGACAACTCACCTCGAGACTAATTCAGACGGACTTTTCGGAGGTCATATGCTTCAATGGTGCAAAACTTCTGTAATACAAAAAATTTATTCTGTAGAAACTTACATCTGTAACAAAGTAATAGTCCTAGACTCTTTTCAAATAAATAAATAATATTTAATTAATAATAATTTGATTAATTCATTATTAATATGAAATAGTGTTCTACAAATCAGCTCTTCTGTTATAAAAATCAGCTTCCACAATATTATATAAAAAATAACTACTGTAATATCTATCTATTAGTGGCAATAGTAGTGAGAAGTTTTTACATGGCAGAAAATTTAATAATATAGAAAGTTTAAAATGTATTAGCTCATTTTTGTTACATGAGCATTACGTTGTTTATTAATATATTAACTATAACATTTCAGGTCATAAATTAATATTTATGTGTCTGACCTAACAAACAATTAAGACGTGCGGGGTTTAACCTGGAGAAGCATCAGCCATTTCAATCTCTCTCTCTCTCTCTCTCTAGGCCCCACCCTCCTCACAGACAGTTACAAAGACCAATCAAACTAACGATGACTTCATCTATTACCCAATCAAAAGTTGAAAAAGTGACGTCTTCATAAAATGCGCGTGAGATGATTCGCATGAGATGCTGCTTTAAACAATCTATATAAAATATCCGGTATTTTTTCAAAAGGAGACACGCGATTGATTAAATTCTCAAATAATAAAGCACGATTGGCGAACGTGTAATGGTCCTTTGAAAAAGCGTAAAACCCGGACATTTTCATGAATTTATAAAACCAGTTCGAACGCCCCAGACACGAGGTAAAAAGAGGACTTGTCCGGGGAAAAGAGGACGCTCGATCACCCTAGTTTCTCGTCACCTTAAACAGTCGAGCTCACTGTGACACCGCCATTGCGCCGCATCGATCATTTTAGGCCTCGCAGGAGCTTGTCGGACTTCTTGATGGAAGCAGCTTATGGCCCGGCGTGTGATGGAGTGATGGAGACGCTGGATCTGTCAGAGCGCCGCACAATGATGCGTCTCAATAAAGAGAAGGTCGCGAGGGTCGCGCAAGAGGCTTGGCGCTAACAAAAAGTGACGGGCTTTTGAACAAACAGTCGTGATTTCAGGACAAAAGCGCTGTGTGCGAAACTTGTTTTTCAGGCGGCATCGTGATGGCTCGCAGGGCTAGAATATTAATAATGCTGATTGTCTTATAATAGTCTACAGGCAGAAGGTTCCTATTTTTATCTCGTTCGTAAGCCTGAGCTTTTAACCTGCTTGAGCGCCTGTAGTAGACATGGTTCCCCTGAGATGTACACATGAATCCTGAATACATGGTTTTTTGAGTTTTAAAATGCTGCTGTAATTTAAAAAAGACGTATCGTAAGTTATTTTCAGGCCTTGAGGTGATTTGAAACGTCATGGACTCACTGTCTGATGCAGAATTTACTTTTCCGTTGTTTCGCTGCAATGCTCGCAGCAATTTATTGATTTTATTTAAAAGTTTATTCTAAAGTAACTGCTTTCTGCACAGAACATGATATGGACTTTTATTTACAATGATACTATTTAGGAGCTGGGCTATTGCCTATCAAGGTCAAACGCGAATGTAAAGTTCTCGGGACTAATTCACTCATAGAGACACTGGAGAAATCTCGAGACTCGGGAACAAAACATTACTATTGTACAACACTTAACACTAACATACACACAAAGATCTAGCTTCTGAATGACGCTATACAAGACCAAACACAAGACCAAATGGAAAGTTAGCAAATGGAGCATGTGAACTGAATACAAACTAATAATTAATATATACAGTAAATGCATTATGTATCATAAGTTATGAATGATAGCATGAATTGTCAGGGTTTGGGCTCCCTGTGTTCACTAATGTTTTGCTTGTGTTTAATTTTAATTCATTAATTGATATTATGCCCAGGTGTCAAGCTTTAGTTCTAATTATCATGTTCATCTGTGTCTTGTTCTGTTAATTGGTTCTTGATCCTTTTGGGAGTTTTGGGATTTTTGTCTTGTTTTTATTTTATCCTCGTGTCTGTTGCGTTACTCGGTCTAGATCGGTATTCTCGCTCCTGTCTTGTTCTTATATCTTGTTCCAGACCGATTTGAACTTTTTATTGGCTTTGTGTTTTTGTTTGTTTTCTGTTTATTTAATAAAAGTCCTGTCCCTGCACTTGGGTCTTAGCTCCCTGCGTCCCAAAACATGACATACATAAAATATAAATTATATTTAGAATTTAAATATATATAATTGAGTTTAGATATAAACTGTTTATTAACTGTATTTAGAATTTAGATTACACAAGTATTTAGCTATATAACATTAATAGCATAACTATTTTGCTTTGTCACAGAGCTAAAAAATAACATTTGTGCATTTAAAAAACAAAAAAAATGTAAACTTACAAGTCAAGTGCTAATACATTGAATTGGTGGCAGTTTTTGAAGTGATTCGTTATATGTTAGTTAGTTATATGTACAGTGAAGTCAATAAGTATTTGATCACCCTGTGATTTTGCAAGTTCTCCTACTTAGAAATCATGGAGGAGTGTAGAATTTTCAGCATAGCTGCATTTCCACTGTAAGAGACAGAATCTAAAAATAAAAATCCAGAAATCACATTGTATTTTTTTTATTTAACAATTTATTTGTGAGTTACTATGTCAAATAAGTATTTGATCACTTGAGTCAAAAATGTTTAATATTTGGTACAGAAGCCTTTGTTAACAACTACAGAGGTCAAAACGTTCCTGTAGTTCTTCACCAGGTTAGCACACACTGCAGGAGGGATTTTGGCCCACTCCTCCATACAGATCTTCTCTAGATCTGTCAGATTTCGCGGCTGTCGCTGAGCAACGCGGAGTTTCAGCTCCCTCAAAATATTTTCTATTGGATTTAGGTCTGGAGACATGCTAGGCCACTCTAGAACCTTGATATGCTTCTTATGGAACCACTCCTTGGTTTTTCTTGGCCGTGTGCTTTGGGTCATTGTCATGTTGGAAGACCAGCCACGACCCATCTTTAATGCTCTGACTGAGGGAAGGTTTTTGCCCAATATGTCACAATACGTCGCCGCATTCATCCTCCCCTTAATACAGTGCAGTCGTCCTGTCCCCTGTGCAGAAAACACCCCCAGAGCATGATGGTTCCAGCCCCATGCTTCACTGTTGGTATGGTATTAAGTGGATGATACTCATCATTCTTCTTCCTCCAAACACGGTGAATGGAGTTAAGACCAAAAAGTTCTACTTTGGTCTCATCTGACCACAGGACTTTCTCCCATGACTCCTCTGGATCATCCAGATGGTCCCTGGCAAACTTCAGACGGGCCTTAACATGAGCTGACTTAAGCAGAGGAACCTTTCGTGAGATGCATGGTTTTAAACCATGATGTCTCAATGTTTTACTGATTGTAGCTTTGAAACGGTGGTCCCAGCTCTCTTCACAGCATTGACCAGCTCCTCCTGTGTAGTTCTGGGCTGATTCTTCACCCTTCTTAGCATCATTGATACACCACGAGGAGAGATCTTCCGCAGTGCCCCAGTCCGAGGGACATTAACAGTCATATAGCCTCCTCCATTTTCTGACAATTGCTCCAACAGTTGTTTTTTTTTCACCAAGCTGCTTGGCAATTGCCCCATAGCCCTTTACAGCTCTGTGAAGGTCTACAATTTTGTCTCTTGTGTCTTTTGACAGCTCTTTGGTTTTGCCCATGTTGCCACTTAGACTTTGTGCACAGGTGTCTTTATGACAGCTAACGACCTCAAACAGGTGCGACTAATTTAGAATCATGAGCAGAGTGTGGCTGGACTTTTTAAAAGCAAAGTAACAGGTTTTTGAGGGTCAGAAATCTGGCTGATAAGCAAGTGATCAAATACTTATTTGACACAGTAGTTCACAAATAAATTGTTAAAAAATCATACAATGTGATTTCCGGATTTTTATTCTTAGATTCTGTCTCTTACAGTGGAAATGCAGCTATGCTGAAAATTCTACACTCCTCCATGATTTCCAAGTAGGAGAATTTGCAAAATCACAGGGTGATCAAATACTTATTGACTTCACTGTATATGTAGATGTAAAAACACACAAGTTAATATTTTATATATACTGTACTGTACTTAGTATTTAGATTACATAATCATTTAGCTATACAAAAAGGTTTTTTTTCCATATGTGGCTCACACAGATAAGCTGAACTACACATTTTGTTCAAAAATTTTCTGAATATATTTTGTCTAATACCCTTTTTTGTGACCACTTGAATCACTCATGTGTTAAATAATTTAACTGCGTTTTTTTTTCAGGCACATGTTTAAATATTTATCTTTGAAAAGTGATTAGGATGCAAGTGAACAATTTTCACTTGCTGAACAGAACTGAACAATGACTGTGATTGGTTCAGATTTGTCCAATCGTGAAGCTGCAGTCAATGTTTAGTTGCTCTCAACTTACAGTACAAAATGAAGCTTACTGTGTTTACACCATTCTTTGTAAAACTCAAAAACCCCACATTGGGTACGAGTGAATGAGTAAATTAGTAAATTCTCAAAATTGAGATCAGCCAATCAGAACCCACTGCTTTTTCAGATTCTGGGTCACAGACCAATCGGAATAAATCCCAATGTATTTAAAATCAAAATGAACAGTTCTTATTGATAAAACTTCACACTGTATAGGGAAACACAAACTTCAACTATTAAGATCGCATTTAGAAGCTATAAAGAGGAAGAGTGATTTATTGCTTACACGTTTAAGGTAGTGTTAAAATGCTGAGTGCATTTGCATATAGACGGTTAGCCATTAGACGTTTTTTTTTTTAAATTAAATTCCTCATGCTGAACTAAAAGTCATTAAGTCGAGAGAAAATGCAATATACTTTTTCTCGACTTGTAAGAGTCTGATTTTCACAACCATTGTCTGTTGGGACAAAGCGACGAAGGCGAATAAAGTCAAGGAATGTATTTTAGATCACAAGCTCATGTAAATAAAACGTCCAGAAACCTTGAACTCAACGAACCCTTTAGACAAATGTGTTTACTCAGAAATAATGCATTGGTAAGAAAAGTAATACAAGCGGCGACTAACGGATTCCATTTGTGACCGACTATCACGATTTCTGAAGGAGGGAAAAAATCTTTTTGTGTGAGAAATGTCTTTAAATCGTGTAATTGGAATACTTTCAGCTTTGAAGTTGATTTGAAATGGAATTTTTCGACTACTTTTCAAGCCAAAAGCTTTAGCTAGCATGAGCAAGTCTCAAGGGATTTTGATAGCAAAATAATAATCATAAAATATGTCTGGCATATCAGTCGGAGAGAAATTTTGTATCTGAGCTAAAAATAATATTTGTGTCTTGGTAAAGCATTTTTTAATCAATTGTTAATACAATGAATTGGTGGCGGTTTTGAAGTGATTAGTTGTACTAGTGGTAAGGAGTTGTACTTGCAACCGAGAGGTCATGGGTTTGAATCCTGGACTAACTTTGACATTGATATTGCTATAGAAGTATTAGACCTATAGTTTTAAACCCTTGATATTTTTAAGGAGTTTTTTAGATCAGAAATCTTAGAAACTGATAACAAAAATAACTAGCAAAAGACGTTATTGCAAACGATTAACTTTATTATTTTTTGATATTGAACGCTCTCTGTATGTAAGAAGCTTGAAAACAAATTTGGACTTTTAGAAATTTTCCAGAACAGAAAAACAGTGCATTGATTTAAATAAGCATCAGTTAAGTTTACTTTTTGTTTAATTCTTTTTAATTAAACTGAAAATAATGTTTAGTCTTCTTTTCTAATCTTACCTTGGGGGTAGAGTTTCTTGTTGTGAAAAGAAGTTCTCCAGAAATACAGATAAAAAAAATTAAAGGTCTCATCAAACATCGTACAAAACGGAGGCAGAAAATTAACAATATGTCGCAGGATTGGAATAGTTTGACAACTTGATTAAAAACACGGCAGTGTGGGATTTATTTTGCTTGGATGAGCAGGAGACGATGTGTGTCTTTACTTGAGGGAAAAGATTGTCTTAGTCATTACAATAACCCTGTTTGAACGGTCTTTCACATCAAGAAGGGCCAAGTTCGAGTCCCGGTTAGTGTGGCTTTCTTCCAGGTCTCCAGTTTCCTCTCACTATCTAAAAACAAAATGAAGAATTAGTTCTGTGGAGAAAATTGCCCATAAATGTGAGTGTGTGTGCATCCCGCTTTGTGATTGGTTGGCCTCAAATTCAAGGGTGTGTCCTGCCTTCAGCTGTGAGTTGCTCCTCTGACCCAGAAACGGAAAAGCGCTTCGAAAAATGTATAAATATACGGATCTCGTACACATGTTTTGTTACTCATATTTTTTTTACTCAGAAAGTCGCATTTGAGTTGTTTTCCTCGAAATGAATCGAGTAAATTTAAAGTCAGTTCTTTTTATTTCAAAACGGTGCAGGTCAATAAGTAATGCTTCGGGCCGCATGTTTGTGTGAGACTGCGAGAGCGATTCAGCTTGGCTTTACTGGTTTCAATATTGCATTATTCATGCTTTTTACAGGTCATCGCTATCAGATTATGTTTCGGTGACCCTTGATTTCTTCATCGACACAACATGGCCGCCTCAGACTGCAACACGTCCATTTTTTTCATCACCTCGGAATCTTCTTGATTTAATGGATTGATTACTAAGCCTTTTCAGGAATGTATTTTCATCATTTTTTTCACAAAGACAGCGATTTGAAACCTATTAATTTGCCGAGTGTGAGCTTCAACTTGCCTTTTTCCATCCTTGGGAAAAGTCTTATACATTAAAATCACAATAGTTGGGTTTTTCTTGTCTCTCGTAAGTTAATTTGTTTGTATTTATAGCAACAGATATAAATTCCAGAGCCACTTCATCTGTTCAGTGATTTTCATCTGACATTTATTCTATTTATTAAGATTTTGAAGGAAACCGAGCCCGTATCAACTGGCAAATAAAGAGGTTTATTAAATGTCTTCCTCTCTTTCGTTGCAGTGTTTCTCTTTTCTGTACGATTCAAGTGGCTTTTTAACTTCTCATTATTTACCCGTCGCCTTGGCTTTCGTTCCTTATTTGTTCTTTACACGGAATTAGATCAAGCAATGTAATTCGTGACTATATGTGTCTTCTAATAGGGTATTTTTAAATGCTCCCATTGACTTTCACAGTTAAAAGCAATGACACACAGGTTTAAAGTGCTCATAAAAATATAGAAAATGAATAAAATATAAAGCTGCAAGTAGACATTTCTTTTTTTAGGCAAATCTACCGGTATATACTGTACATACTTTGTACACATACTGTATATGCACATAATCATACATACTCTATACACAAACACACACCAAGGTATATACTGTATTTATAGAGTTTTCTTAATTTAGGCTTTGTTGATTCTCAGTTCTGTCACCTAAATGACATGCATAGATCAGACACAGCCCTGTGGAGAGGTAATTATGCATATTGCAGTGCATGCTGGGAACTTCGTCCTATAACAGCACGCTGCTTTTTATATATGAAATGTTTGCACGCGGTCCAGTGGGCTGTAGGGATGCAGTCGTGAATTTCAAAGCTTCTTATATTTGTTCATGTCTGAGCTACTTGTGTCTAGTTATTTTATCTTTTCCCAGATGAACTGTTGAGAGTTTGTGTCTGCACAGCTGTGAGTTCTGGTCAGTCGGTCTGGGTTGTGTGTGTGTGTGTGTGTGTGTGTGTGTGGGTCAGGCCAAACTGAGTGTGTACGTGACTTCAAGCCTTTGTTCTGAGGAGATGAAACAGCCCAATGCCAGGTGAAGCTCAGAGCATCTTTTCTGCAATTGAGCATCTCGGTTTTTTTTAACTTTTCAGATTTGTCAACAAAAACATGTATTGTAGTCTCACAAAATAAAAAATTAATAACTCTCTGGATTGATTCTTGAAAAAAAAAAAGCTAATAAAATATGTAGAAGTCCATCTTTGAGTCTTGTTGTTGCATTTTATGTAAATGATGCTAGTTACACACACACACACACACACACGTGCGCGCACACACTTACATTTCATTGAATAGACTGTATACAGCACTCTAGTTGACTGCAGTTGTTTTTTAAGTGCTTTCTAATAAAGTTGAGTTCTAAAAGTAGGTAAGAAAATGGATGGAAATATAGATTTTTTTTCTCCATTTTTCATTTCTGGGTCACCTGAGCTGGAACCAATCACAGTAACTCTGGCCCTGAGGAGTACTAATATGGCCTGTAATGGTGGCCAACCAATCACAGAGCAGGTAATGTACACACCCACACACATAAAAAATTTCATAAAAAAAATGCACACACTTTTATTGGTTATTATTTTATAGCTTTCGGTTTTTAATAAAACAGGAAATTGCACAGACAGACAAACATCTGTTTAAATATGTAAGTCACTGTAAACTGGAATTCTTACTGGTTCATTTGCTTTCCTTGAGTTATTTCATCTGCTTGACTAAAGAACGATGCTGAGATGATTAATTGTGATAATTTTTTTAATATCGCAGCCATCTTAAAATGAACCTTGCAAGCTTGAACACAGAAAGTTATAAAACAAGTTTTGGTTGCCAAGTCTGTGAATCCGGTATATTTCGTGTTCTTAAAATAGTCTCCTGCTTTTTAACACTAGAACCATGATATCTATTTATCACATAATAGAAAGCTGAAGTAGGTTAGAATCTGGGAGGAGTTGGGACAAAAATCAGTCTAAAGAAACTACAGCTATGGGGCATGACCTGATTGTTTAACAATTGCATTCAAGCATTAAATCAGATCTCATTACATTACCGCCAGTATCATGTCAAAGAACCGGCTGTTTGGTCAAATCCATCATGCAAGAATGATTGTGCAAAATGTAAAAGTGGCTCAAAGTTATTCAATTTCATTGAAATGCAAAAAATATGACAAAAATATGGGGAATTGCAGGGGTGAGGTAAAAATACATGAATAATAATAATACATAAATTATTAATATTTAATCAATTATGATAAATTATTTACAAATTCATGGTTTATTTATCCAAAGTTGTCTGATAGACAAATAATTCCAATTGACACGTGTATAGTTCATCAGATGCATTATTTTGGTTTTTCTAATGATGATTTGAACCCATTCAGTCCTTAAATGTATTTCTTTCCTGCACACTACACCAACATAAAGGAGAGAATTTGTGATCTAACTTGTATCTTCAGACATTTTTACAGCTGCATGAAACTCACACGAGCACATTATGAACCAATTTTTAATTATCTTGACATTTAACAGTTGAATCCTGTTATTGGAGAATTGTATTATGGCTAAATATTGATTCGTATAATGTGTGATAAAAGCTACAGGTTGCCGTGGAGTGCACGCGCCGCGTGTCCCTGTGTCCCATACCTACCCCTCGGCGATCTTAATTAGAATTTGTTGTTTTTTTTAATCACCATAGTCAATGAAACTGAAAAGC
>MU204318.1:3417226-3477226 GCA_017309775.1 Paedocypris sp. Pulau Singkep | reverse complement strand
TCAATTATGTATTTTGTAGTTTTCACGCGCAAAATTCTATACTCACTTGCAACCTCAGTTCTAAAATCGCTTCTAGACCCATAAACAGGCCTTCAAAGTTGTGGAGCCCAGAGTAAGGTCCCCAAAAGTGACCATAAGTCCCCACTGTAGATTAAAAAAGTGTTTTGGGCTACACTTTAATGGGATGCCAACACACACACACACACACACACACACACACACACACACACACACACACACACACACACACACACACACACACACACACACACACACACACAGGGACACGGGAGACTTTCTAGTTTCCGTTCTACTTTTCTAGTTCCTCATTACTGATGGACACGAATCTCTTTTTTTCCATGTACTGAAGCAATATCCTTTCTTTTCACTCTGTCATTTTGCTCCTTTTGTGTTTGGCTTATCGGAATAATACATAAAAAAAAAAAAAAAAAAAAAAATATGACACTTGAAATGGCACGTTCTCATTTTATCAAATGACCTCATTGTCTCATCAAATGTCCGGTTTTGTTAATGAACGCGGTGTGGCAATTCCTCTCTCATTAATGTGAAAGGTCACCTGTCGCAGTGTCGGAACGGATTCTCCAAATCATGGCTAATTTATCACCATGAAGGCGTTAAAATCTAAAACACGTCTCATCAAGTCTCTGCTGAGCTCGGCAAGATCTCAATTTCTTACAATCAGAGTCTGAGCTCTTTTCAGGGTTCCTACGGGCGCTTGAAAACCTTAAAGGCCTTAAAAAATCTTGAATTTTCAATGAAGTGCTTGAAAATGCTTGAAAATTCTGTTGTACTTCTTCCACAACATTCAAATACAGTGGTACCTCGAATTACAAAATTTAATTTGTTTCACAAGGACCAAAAATTCTATAAACCGGGATGCAATTGATGTAACAACCCTAATCTGTTCCAAGCCCCTGTATATTCTGACACTTCTTTTTATAATATGATAACATATCATAATAACTGTAGTAAGAACTTGTTACATAACAGTTATTGAAAGAAATGGGCAAAATGGAAAAAGAAAAAAAACACAACCAAAAGGAGTACCGTGGTACTAAAGTAAAAGAATAAAAGTCAATTTATTATCCTTGTTTGTTCCTTCCTATTACAGTTAAGAAAAAAACACAGAATTTTGAGTTTCGTGTCATTTGTGCATTTGGTTCATTTGCTTTATATTCACTGCACATAAACTAACTGAGAGTTGACTATTAAAAAGGTTTTTTGTTTGTTTTTGCAAAATGTCTTTTTAAATGTGATTAAAATGGCAAATTTTCATTTTGGTTGTAAAGGTCTTATGCAGACCTTTGAACATATATTTACCAAAACTGTATGGTGCTGGAAAAGCTTGAACATGGACCGTAGAAGTGCTTGAATTTTTCAGAAACTGTCTTTTGGTTTCCACGTTGGCATGATTTGATTCTATCTTTTCATCGCTAACTGCGTTTGTAATTGTTTTTTCGTCCTGTGTGCCGAACAGGAGTCTGTTTTCCTGGAAGCCCCGCGAGTCTCAGGCTCTGGGATCTCCGAGTGCTCTGGGATGGAAGCTGTTTGGGAAAATTCCACTGCGGGAAAACCTTTCAAAAGACTCCAGAACAATTCAACAGGTAATAAAGAGGATTTGACTTTAATGGATCTCGTAAAACTGACGCCGGCTCTTTATTTACACACTAATCCCACGCCGACATGCTGCTCCACACATGGAGACGTTTCACGGTTCAGGTCAATCACATGACCAGCGTTCTGTAATCCTGTTTAATTTCTACAAACATATATCGTATTTACGTGAATATAAGCATATTTTTTTCCAATTTTAGCAAAAACATGTGGGGTGCTTATAATTGCCGATTTCAAAGATTAATGTAAATATAAGCGCTCATTTCTTTAAATAATGGTTCTGGATGCTATATACATTTTCTTTATGAATAATAACACTGTAAGACTGAAAAACCGAGCTCAGTCAGCTTTACACTGTCGTTTAGCGCAAAGGCTCATGGGAACCTGTGAGCAGCAAAACATGATGGGAGATGTAGTTTCGACTGCTAGAATAGATTTTTGTCATATTATTTTTATAAATAAGCGCAAAAGTAAAAGACGAAAGAGAAAGTGTGAATCGTGGATTGTGTGTCTGCAGCTGGTGATGACTGGGTCTGTGTTGCTCCGGGGGTCTGGGGGTCCGGGTCGCTTGTTATTCACTCCGCACTGAACGCAGGTGTCTTTCTGTATTCATGAGACGGGTGGAATGACGTTCAGACGGCGACAGGCTTGATGTTTATTCTCAAATCTGCATTTTAAAGCTAAAGTTTCACCAGTCCTGCTGGCTCTAAACAAACTAATGCATCTCTAGTTTCGGCCGATTATTTGATAATTTTTAACAAAATGCAATTTTATGATATTTCGCTCTACGTGTAATGCTAGTTTTTGTATTTCCGCGCGCTGTGTTAATTTACACATTGGCATATACACCTTAATGCATGTAAGAAAAAAAAGCAAGCATTATTGTTAAATCATATGACGTTCTTAATTTTTTATGTTATTATTACATTTACATTAATTTATTATTAATTGCTTAATTTATTGTATTAATGTAAACAATAGGAATATTGCTCAGAATATGTTATCTGTGTTCTACCACAATTGATAACGTTTATCAAAATATTTATAAAGTGACAATAAATACAAATTTACTTTTCAGTTTAACTTTAAAATTCAATCCGGAGTGGAAATTATAGGAGAATAGGAAGATTTTACATTTACCACAATAATCATTGATATATTATCAACTGATATGGAAAATAATATTATCTCATTTGTTTTTCCCAAAGCTGGACAATGTGGCAAAAAATGATCGTAATAATATTTTTGTTCATTATATTTTGTAATATTATAGTTGATATCCAAAATATTAAATCCATTTGTCTTGCGTTTTTCACTGACATGTGTTGTTCTGGTCAGCTGTTCCCTTGTGTGTTTGAAGCACAAGGCCTTCAACCAGACACTGTCATAAAAACCACATGCTTTGGATATAATACGGGTTTAGCGTTTCGTTTCTGCCTTCAGGCTTTTCACTAGTAGCATGTGGGAATCTCATGATGGCATTCTTGCTTTCTTGCCTCTGCCAACACAAGCAGTAGTTTGGGAATCGTTGCTGTAAATGTTTTTCGCTCTGTCTTTTCTTTTGCGTTGTAAGGAGTATGAATCCAGGACCGGACCGCTCACAGAACCACCGCTTCCGGCTCTGCCAATGAGACGCAAGAATTTGGAGTTTGAGCCATTGTCCACCACGGCTCTCATTCTGGAGGACAGGCCTGCGTGAGTTTGAACTACATTTCCCATAATGCATCAGCAAAAATTCGAAGGCAGCAATTTTGAGTATAGTAATGTAAAATAAATATCTACCTATACTTTTAGATAAAGACAGTCCGCGGTTTCGATGTTTGACTGTTATCCGATGATTTGCTTTGAAATATTGTTTGCTAAATGTGTAAATATAGTTAAGTTTGTGGGATTTTTTTTTTAAAGACTATTTTAATATTTTTAAATAATTATCATGGCAAGGTAATGTTACACCATGTCTTGTTATGCCTGATGTAGTTCATGCTCAGTTTACTACTTATTTAAATTTTCAGCCAATCATGGCATTCTACATATCAAATTACTGTAATTTGTTTATTGCAAAATCAACAAACATCATCTATTAAGGATCACAAACACATGTGAAATGTAATCGAAATGTTCAAAATGTAAAAGAGTTTGAATTCAAATATTTAAAACTTTAAAAGTTAAATCTTGAAAATTAAACTACTGTATTCAAAAATATAAATATACTACCAGTATAAAATGTGTACAAAAATCACAATAGTAAAAGTGCAAGAAAAGTATGTGCGTATGTATACAAATTAAAACGTAATATTTAAAATGAATTAAAATATAGTGCGTTTTGAATATTCAAAAATTAAACCAGTAATAAAATTGTGCAAACAAATACGGTAAAAAAAGTGCAAGAAAAACTATTTAAAAAATCAAAACGTAATATTTAAAATCAAAATATTTACTTTTTTTTTTTAAATATATAAACTTTAAAAAGTTAAGTGTAAAAACTTTAATGCTGTCAGATCTTGGGAAAATTGTTGGTTATTTTCACTGGTTATTTTACTGCAAAAATCACAAAAATTGTAGTGAAATCCTGGTGAGTAACACACTGAGATGACCTGGTCGTGTCTGGCCCCTGGGCCGCAGGTTGACCTTAACTGGCCCCTGTAAGGTTATTTATAGACATAATATATATATTTTTAAGCGTGGACTAAAAAAAACATACCCACCCCTGGTAGTTGAACAGTATGTGGAGTGGGTGGGTTTTCTCACGGGAAATAAGGATTGTTTTGGGAAAAACATTTTTCCGGAAGATTCCTGGTTAAAGATCAAGGCCGTTGTGTCTTTTCAGGAATCTGCCAGCGAAATCAGAGGAGGAATCCCAGAGACACAGGCAAGAATACAGTGAGATGGTCGCCGAGGCCAAGAGAAGGGGTGAGTGAGGCTTCTGCTGGTGTGGTTGCCATGGTGACCATAGTGTCATCACACCTTTCTTCTTTGTAGAGGTGAAAGAAAATCAGAAGAAGAAGCGGCAAATGAAGGAGAGACACCGGCAAGAGGAGAGCATCGCCAACGCCATGGTGATCTGGAACACGGAGGTCCTGCCGAATTGGGAAAGCATGTTCGTGTTCCATCTTCTGCTTGCTTTAAATCACTGGAGTCTTGATTCACATAAAAAAAAAATTTCAATTCAGTTCATGAGCGGAACGGTTTGCAAAAAATGTGCTCCGCTTGGTGAACTCGCCCCGGTTGGTGAACACCTTGTGCATCTATCGTCCTTGTTGCATGGTTTTCACTTCCTGTAGTAATCGGTTTTGGAGGAGAATTAGAAAAGCATTTTTAAAGACAAAGAAAATGACTAACTATTAAGTTTGCAAAAAATGTGCTCCACCATCTCAGTTGCGAACTTGTGACTTCTTGTCAAAATCTTCGTCAAAGTAGAAGAGAGATCATTGAAAAGCAGTTTTCGAGTTTTTTTTCCACGCCACATTTCTGATGTGAAACTGAAGTGAGAATTTATTTTTAACTTGCATATAATTAGCATTTTAACTTATTTACATTGTATAAGTGTAGTCATTTAGTATACGATGCGAAAATTAAACTACTGCTCTCAAAAAATATAAACGTAAATTATACAATCAGTAGAAAAAGTGTAAGTACAAAAAACTGAAAAGTACAAAATCATTGATAATAAAAGAAAAAATGTGCATAAAATAAAACTTTTAATGATAATATTGTGCATTTTAATGATTTTAAAATGTAAATATTCAAAATTGTAAACATAAAAACATAACCAGTAGTAAAATTGTGCAAAAAATGAAAAGCAGTTTTCGAGTTTTTTTTCCCCGCCACATTTCTGATGTGAAACTGAAGTGAGGATTTATTTTAACTTCCATATAATTAGCATTTTAACTTGCTTACCTAGTATAAGTGTAGTAATTTATTAAACGATGCGAAAATTAAACTACTGTATTCAAAAATTATAAACGTAAATATACAACCTGTAGAAAAAGTGTACAAAAGTACAAAAAAGTACACAATCATTGGTAATAAAAGTGAAAGAAAAAATGTGCATAAAATAAAACGTAATATTTAAAATTTGAATGAAAACATTGTGCATTTTAATGATTTAAAAATGTCAATATTCAAAAATGTAAACATAAACAGTAGTAAAATTGTGCAAAAAATGAAAAGCAGTTTTCGAGTTTTGTTTCCCCGCCACATTTCTGATGTGAAACTGAAGTGAGGATTTATTTTTAACTTGCATATAATTTGCATTTTAACTTATTTACCTAGTATAAGTGTAGTAAATCATTATACGATGTATAAGTAAAATATTGTGCATTTTAAAATTTAAAAATGTCAATATTCAAAAATGTAAACGTCAAAACATAACCAGTAGAAAAGCAATTTTTGAGGTTTTTTTCTCTTTCCACATTTCTGATGTGAAACGTGAGCGAGTTACTACTGTGTAATAACCGAATAATGCACGCTGTAATAAATGTGCTGCAGGAGAAACAGTCGGCGCGTGCGGGATCTCTGGTGGCAGGGTGTTCCTCCCAGTGTCCGAGGGAAGGTCTGGAGTCTCGCCATCGGGAACGAGCTCAACATCACGCCAGGTAACCATGGCAACCGCTTGATGACCTATTGACCTCTGGCTTCACTTCAGTCAAAAACTCAGTTTGGATCGAACTCGCCTGATTGATGTGTTTCGACAAGGAAGCGGCTCGGGCTTTGCTCACCGTGCTTGTGTTTGTGTGTTTCAGAGCTGTACGAGATCTTCCTGTCCAGAGCCAAAGAGAAATGGCGGAGCTTCAGCGAGACCAGCTCAGTCAACGAAAGCGAAGGTGTGTGTGTGTGTGTGTGTGTGGTGTGTCAGTAGGCCTGGAATTAGCATGATGTCAATCAGTGTGAAGGTGAAATTACCGGTTCCTCCAGTTTTTCGAGATTCTGTGTTAGTTATTTTCAATGCAGAATCGATAAAACGCTGCATTTTTTTTTTGGTGACCTGGCAGAACTTGTCAATTAAATTGGAGAAAAATGCATTTAAAGCTGTTTATTTATTTATTTATTTTTTACCATTTTTTTTAAATAGAAAGTTATAATTTTATGTGCAACTAATCTCATATTTTAATTTGAAAATAATTATTTAACATGATTGAGGCACAGCAGGTGAACATCAATCTGCTAATCACGACACCTGTGATCATTGTAATAAATTAATTCTTAATATATTTTTAACTTCCATATAATTAACACTTTAGCTTATTTACCTAGTATAAGTGTAGTAATTCATTATACGATTCGAAAATTAAACTACTGTAAATATAATTCAAAAAATATATACGTAAATATTCAACCAGTAGAAAAAGTGTAAGTACCAAAAACAAAATCATTTATAATAAAAGTGAAAGAAAAAATGTTCATTAAATAAAATGCAATATTTAAAATTTAAATTAAAATAAACAAAAATGTTAAAATGTTTAAAATTTAAATATTTACATTTTTTTTTTAATTAAAATATTTCAATTTTTAAATGTGTAAAAAATATATATAATACAATTTTGTTTAATTAAATAAATAAACAATGTAAAAAAAAACATTTTTTCAGCTGAAAAACTTTTACATTCTGAAACATTTTGGAAAAATTGTTGTTTATTTTCACTGGTTATTTTGCTGCAAAAACAAAAGAAAGAGTGAAATCCTGGTGAGACTGAGTAACACAGTGAGATGATCTAAAGTCGGACAAGCACTGATTCTCTCGTCTGGTTTACACTGATCAGATTGCAGCGTTTCGCTGGCCGACAGAGAGTCCAGTCTGGACTTAATCAAGCTGGACATTTCCAGAACCTTCCCCTCGCTTTTCATATTCCAGAAGGTAAGGGACATTTCCTTCTAAAGAGTAAAACATGTTTATTTTAATGAAAGGCGTTGAGTGAGTGAGTGAGTGTGTGTTTGTGTGCTAGGGTGGACCGTACCATGATATTTTGCACAGTGTGTTGGGGGCTTACACCTGTTACCGGCCGGACGTGGGCTACGTAAGTCACATCCTGACCCGTGTCAGAAACAAATACAGATGTTGTTTTTTTTATTTAACATTAAATACAGTACACTATTTTGCCATTTTATTTGCATTTTATTTATTTTGATTTTTGTGGACCGTTTTTCAGGTTCAAGGAATGTCTTTCATTGCTGCTGTTCTCATTCTTAATTTGGAGGAAGCTGATGCCTTCATTGCCTTTGCCAATCTTCTGAACAAGCCGTGTCAGATGGCCTTCTTCAGAGTGGACCACGACCTGGTACTAACACGTCTCAGTAAAGCTTATGGACATCTTGAAAATATTTTTGTATTGCCTTAGGCCTACATTTTTTTTAGGGTTTAGGATAGCTCTATGGCAATGTTTTTGTTTTAGTAGTGACCTATGTCTTAGTGTAGCCTTTTGAACATTTTTTAATGTCTTAGTGTAGCCTTATGACAACATTTTTTACGTCTTAGCATAGCCTTATGTCAATGTTTTATGTCTTAGTATTGCCTTGTGTCTTAGTATAGCCTTATGACCATTTTTTTCAAAATAATTAGTATTGCCATTTTTTTTATGTCTTGGTACCTTATGAAATAGTTTTTGTCTTAGTATAGTGTTGTGAACATTTTAGTTAGCATAGTCATATGACAAGACACTTTTTATGTCTTAGCATGTCTTTGTATAGCCTTATTAAGTTGTCACAGCTGACCCAACAAAATGATCATAACTTATGTCTTAGAATAGCCTTACGAAATTTTTCGTCTCAGTATTTCCTTATGACAAGACTTTTTCATGTCGTAGCATTGCTCATGACAAAAAAATTCTTAGCGTTGGTAGGACATTATGTTTTTATACAAGATGTCACATACTTTTCATACATTTTCTTATTTCTGATTTATATTTTTTTGACTAAGTAGCGATTTGTTTGTCTTTTGTCAAGATGCTGAAATACTTTGCGGCATTTGAGGTGTTTTTTGAGGAGAATCTTCCCAGACTTTACCAGCACTTTCAGATCAACAGCTTGACGCCCGACTTTTACCTCATCGACTGGTAAGACGTCCTAGTCGTTTGGACCTCTGTTGACTCTCCATCGCCCCCTTGGGGTGTAATAGGCCTGTTATCCAGTTGTAGATCCTAACATTAACCGCTTTGTAGAGCTGCACAATTAATCGTTAAAAGATCGCCATCTCGATTCTACCCCTTCACGGTTTTAATTCAGCATTTAAACAATTCTCGTGACCTGCGGTTTTGCGCAGCAGTCGACTTTAAAAAAATAAATAAATAAATAAACCGGTAGATTGAGTGATTTTAAACACAATGGTAAAGTAAGTCTGTTATCAACTCAGACATTTTACTACCTGAAAAAGGATTTTATTCTGAAGTGTGTGTTTACTGTGGCTTCAAACCAGAAGACGACACTCAGTAAACCACATACAGCAAACATCTACAGTTGAGGGCAAAATTATTAACCCCCCTGCAAAATAAACATTGTTTGATAAGTATTATAAAAGTGCTTTTAAACAAAGCTAATCATTTTGCTCAACTGTACAAAATACTCTACCTTGGAATGTTTGCTTTAAATTTAGTTTTTTTTTCTTTACAATAACTTTTACATTACATTATATGTTTTAATTCATTCATTTAATTTAAATCAAGTAATATGTGTTGTTATATTGCTGTCTGACAACCTGAACTTCAGGGTTAAATATTTAAAATAATAAAATATCCTGACGTGGACTGATTAGCACTTTTTAATAATTTGTTTTTTAACAATGAAAATTTTAATGTTTGCAATGTTTATTTATTTGTTTTTTATATTGTGTAAGAATGTGTTGTGTGTTTGCTGCCGGACACCTGAATTTCTCCCTTGGGAAATGAATAAGGTTTATTCATTTATTCATATCCAGAAAGAATCGTGATTTTTATTCTGAGCAAAAGAAATCGTGATTCTCATTTTATCCAGAATCGTGCAGCTCAACCGCTTCACCATTTCTGGACCACGAGGAGCTGGAGCCAATCCCAGCAATTCTGGGTTTTGCTGGCCAACCAATCACAAAGCGGAACACACACACACACACACACACACACTCTCACTCACACAGATGGTCAATTGTGCAGACGTCTCTGTTTTTGGACCCCGAAAAAACGGCAAACGTGAATCATCGCTAATTCTTTCTAACCTTCCAGGATCTTCACATTATACAGCAAGTCATTACCGCTGGACGTGGCCTGCCGAGTCTGGGACGTGTTTTGCCGAGACGGTGAAGAGGCCTTATTCCGGACCGGATTGGGAATCCTGAAGCTGTACCAGGAAGTCCTCCTGCAGATGGACTTCATCCACAGCGCGCAGTTCCTCTCCCGCCTGCCTGAGAACACTCCATCTCAAGCGCTCTTCTCCTGCATCGCAAGCACGCAGATGATCAGCAGCAACCGCCGATGGAACCAGGTGAGACGGTCATGTGACTCACACACACCAGGCCAGCGCTGACGTCACTTCCTGTGCGAAGGTCTTCTCGTCGCTGATGAGGGACGCCGACAGAAGCCCCGCCTTAAGAAGCTAGCCCACTCCAGAAGATGGCGGTCCAGCACTTTCCTGAGGAGCATCACTGCAGAACAATCCTGCGGTCGCCTCGGTTTAGCACATGCCAAATCTCGTCGGACTTCTGTGATGATGAAAGTGGGAAGCCATCTACAGAACGATGATGATGCTCGGGAACGCGGAACGTTGACTAGCACTCCTGATCTGACTAGCTTGCGGAATCACACTCCAGCGATGACGTTTCCGGTTATTTGACATCTGCCTTTTATTTAAAGAACGACGACTGCTCTTGCTTTTCTAATCATCCTCACTGTTGTACAGTTTTCTTACGTTTCTTTTGTACTCGACGTACGTGATGGTGTGAGCGGCGTTCCGTGGCTGTGGAGGAAATATCAAGCGTTTGAAACCGGCCTCGACTCCTTGGCTTCGTCTTCTTTTCTGGGTGAATTTAAACTCGCGTCACATTTGCTAATGAATTAAAATGTAAAAAATGGACTGTACCAACAATAAAAAAAAAAGATAAGAGCAGATCAGACGAGAACAACATTAACAGTTTGGAATCCATCATGTTCATACTGTCTTTTTTTTAATTATATCAAAGATTCATTTATCTCAGACACGTTTGCCTCAGGCAAACGTGTCTGAGATAAATGAGTCTTTGATATGATTAACAGTTGTGCACAAATAATTGATTCAGTTGCTTCACACACACACACACACACACACATACACTGAAGGTGTTTAATGAGGACATGAAATAAAAAAAAAAAAAAATGGCCAAACATCTGCAAGGTGAAACGGATTCCAAACAACAGAACACATCAACCAACCTTAATTTTAAAACACTACGGACCGGAAAAAAAAATTACGAAAAAAGAAAAAACGGACAATGGTTCGGACGCACAAACACTACGGAGATTCGCTATGAGCTGCAGCTTTCATCTTGTCTTTTTTCTTCTTCTTGTCCTTTTTCTTCTTTTTCTTTTTCTTCTTCTCCTCACTGCCCTTTTCTTTTTTCTTCTCTTTGGATGTGTCTTTTTGTTTGTTGACGTCTTCCGACTGTGGGATGGGCTCTTCCTTCATGCGCTTCCTGTCGGGACTGCGCCCCCTATGGTCCGGATAGAGCTGTGGCGATGGGGAGGAGAGAGCTTCCTTCTGCTGTAGCTGGAACTGATAGAGATGTTAAGTACTTGAGTACTTTTTGAATTTCGTTACATTTTGTAAATATACAATATGTATACAATTGATACAAAAAAAGTACGATGAATGTGTAAAGAAACTGGAAAAAATTCTTTAGACGTTTAGACGTTGAAACACTGAGAATAGCACTTGTACTTGTATTAGTACTTGTACTTTATTGATTGCGTGAATGTATTGGGACTGCGTGAATTAAAAAGCTGCTTATATGTTTGATACGCAGTGCAAGTACAAAGTAGCCAAAAATAGTAATAAGCTAAAAAAAATATATACAAAAATGATTTTAGTTTACTCAAGTACTTTACACCTCTGCCTTCATCACAACAGAAGATGATGCTGACGTCACCTTGGCTCGGTCTTCATGTAGGTGACGCAGAACGTGTTTCTCGCCGCTCTTCAGATCCCCGAAGAACTCCTCGCAGCGCTGGCAGAAGAAGCCCATGACAGGAACCAGCTCTCCGAAGCCTCCGCAGAAGACACAAGGCTCCTTTATTACACATTCCTTTATTACCGCTGTGAGCGTTACTTGTGGCTTCTTCATACCTTCCTGTTTCAGGAGACCTTGAAGCTCCTTCACCAAATACTCCTTCCGCTTCTTCTGGATCTGCTGCTCTCTCTCGTTCTCCTTTGTCTTCTGGGAAAACAAGTCATATTTATATGAATAAGGAACACAGTTATGTGTGTAACTTGTGTCCTAGCTCTGTTAGAATGCAATTCCTCCCTTTCACCACATGGTGTCAGCCACGCTCTCAGGAGTGTGAATTACTTGTTATTTTTCGAGTTATTGTGTATTTGAGTGTTTTGGGTTTGTCCTAATGTCCGGTTTGAGTCCGCAGATATTCCCGCTCTAGAGACACCTGAGAGACATCAAATAACTACCTATACAAAAAACCTTTAATTAAATGTTTAATTAATTATTTTATTAATATACTGTTACTTGTTTAATTTATAATAATTGTGTTTACTTTATAATAATTGTATTGTTTCATTATAGGAGTGACTTTGCCAATTCATTAATCAATTATTTTTGATTAATATTTTATTAATACTACTACTATCAATATATAACATCCACGATCTAGAGTCACCAGACATCAAATAACTATTTTTTTAAATTAATTAATTCTTTTTTTAATAATATACATTATTATACTTTAATTTACAATATTTATGTTCAATTAATGAATTGACAGTCACTCCCAAATCGTGAAACTCCCACGGCACAATTGTTATAAATTAATCAATAACAGATGAATGATAATCAATCTTTTATTAATACTACTATACTATCAATCAATTATAACTGTTCTACATCAATGACATTTACCAAAAACAACATTTTTTTTTTTTACCTTTGTTGTACCTTACCCTGCACTTACATTTTTATTACGCGAACAAAAAAGTCTGATGTCGGGGAAGGTGATTGGCCGACACAGTGTGCAATTTGCATCTTTTTATTTTATGAGTTATTGTGTATTTAAATGGGTGTTTTGTTTTTTTTTTCCCCCCTAAGGTCCAGTTTGAGCTCACAGAGATCATCAAATAATTTTTACTACAACGAAAAATTGTTTAATGAATTATTAAATTGGTTTGTCAATTCATTAACTGATACTAGTTGATAAATGACTTTATTAATTTATTACTACCTTACATACCTGTTTTACATCATAGATATTTCGGCAAAACAATATATTTACCTTTTTTTTTATACCTTTGTCATACCAAGCAGAAAATTGTCTGTCGGGGATTGTGATTGGCCGATGGGGTGTGTAATTTGCATTTATTGTAACTTGCTATTTTTTGAGTTATTATGATGGGAGTTTTAGGTTTGTCCTAAGTTCTAGAGACGGAATGCTGATCTGAATCTGCGGTACCTTCTCCTCGTGTTTGGATTTCCTATTGGAATGGCTGCTTCCGGAGTGAAGACTGATGCTGTCCTCAGTTTTACAGCCTAGACATCAAGACGCAAAGGGTTAAAAGCACAAAACGACTGAATGGACCATCTTCGTGTTACAACGTAAGCGTTGAAATCTAGAACGTCTGGAGCTTTCCTCTAAATACGGAACCCAGATCACGAGAGCACCAAACGGTGAAGCTGGAAGCAAAAGTGAAGACTCGGACCTTTAGAAGTTTCCGGCAGGTTGCTTATATCAAGCGCGGGTTTGAGAGACGGAAGAATGGACGATCCCTGCCCTTCCTTCTTCTCTTTCAGCCGAGCTGCCATTTTACAGATCTCAGCCGGACCCAAGTTCAGGCCGATGGTTTGGAGCAGATGTTTGACCTTCTCACACTCCTGTGGACTGGGCCCGTCTTCAGCTTTGGGCTCCTGGAGATACGGTGTGGAGTGTTCTTTAGCCGCGTAATGACCGGCAGATCTGGTCTGGGCCAGTGGAACCGTCACACCCTGAGGTTTGCTGCGCTCCTCTTCCTCTCCATACAGGAACTTCTCTTCATCCTCGACGTTGGAGACCACGGGCTTAGCTTCCGGCTGGAGGCTGGGCGAGTTCCAGGAGAAGATGCTGGGAAAGGTGCTGCTGTCTCCCAGGGTCTCGTGAGGGAGCAGGGAACCATGCCGCGAGTTTTCTGGAAGATCCAGTAGGGACGTCAGATCCGGGCTTTGCTTTTCAGGCTGATGTTCCGTTGTGTCGTTGGAACTCTGTTTAACCACAAGAAAACATCTGGATGTCAGCTGATAAATATAACACCCGATACACATAAAACAACACCTTTTTATAATAAAACATTTATGTGCAGCAGCAGAGTTAAAAAAAAAAAAAAACAGAAGATGAACAGGGAGAATGAGTGAGGAAACGGTAAAGTAAGTCTGATATCAGCTAAAAGGATTTTATTCTGAAGTGTGTGTTTACTGCGGCTTCAAACCAGAGGACGACACTCAGCAAACCACATACAGCAAACATCTACAGTTGAGGACAAAATTATTAGCCCCCCTATAAAATAATAATTATTTGAAAAGTATTTCAAAAGTGCTTTTAAACCGAGCTAATAATTTTGTCCTCAACTGTACATACTGCTTCTTTGGAATGTTTGTTTTTAAGTTTAATAGTGCTTTTTTTTTTCTTTACAACATTACTTTTACATTATGTTTAATTCCATTTATTTAAATGTAAAGTATCATAAGTAATATGTGTTATTATATTGCTGTTTGACAACCTGATTTTCATGGTTGAATATTGAAAACAATAAAATCTCCAAAAAGAATCGTGAAAAGAATCGTGATCTTTCTTCCAAGCAAAAAAAAAAATCGTGATTCTCATTTGATCCGGATTGGTGCAGCTGTAGCGTGTACCTGGCAGCGGAGGAGATTCTTGATCCGGTCCAGGTCTTTGCTGTGCAGGAGCAGTGACAGCTCGTGGAGCAGCTTGTGGCTCTCCTCTCTCTCTCTGTCTCTCTGACTGGGGCTTCGTCTGGCTCGGCTCTTGCTCCGCGCTCGGCTCCTGTCGTGACTGCGGCTGCGGCCTCGGCTCTTTCCTCGGCTGCGTGCTCGGCTGCGTGCCCGGCTGCGTCCTCGGCTGCGGCTCCTCCCATGACTGCGGCTGCGGGGGCGGCTCTTGCCTCTGCTGCGGCTCCGCCCTCGACTCGAGTGTTTGTCGCTGGTCCGGCTGGAGCTGCTTTTATCACTCGTCAGCTTGATGCAGTCGGTCGCCTCCAGGATGCGAAGAAACTCCTCGGCTTTTTTTCTGAGGATCATAAACAACCGGAGAGAAATAATCGATCGACAATTGGCATCTTGTCTATCCAATCATTTCATCAATCAATCAATGCATCTATCTATATTAGTCATGATACTAGAAATAACAACTTCGATACGAAAATGAGAAAAGTATCAATACCATTTTCGATACCACAGGGAAAAACTGCAGCAATGTTAGGGTCTTTCTTTTTTTTTGCTTTTTTCATTAAGAAAAAATGCATAAGACTGGAACATGAAAATGTGTCTGAATGAGGAAAAAAGACAATAAAGTGCAAAAACAAACAAACAAAAAAAAACAATAAAAAAAGCATTATCTTTTATATTTTTCAGAAGAAAAAAAATACTCAAATTAAAAGCTTTTTAAAAGATAAGTTAAAACAAAATGAGTTTGGTAGAAGCTCTGTATTCCAAACAAAAAAATGTACATTATGTAAACGTAAAAGGGTGCAATATTTTTTTTTGCTTTTCAAAAAAGCTGGTCGTGTGGTAGAAGGATGTGAGTGAGTTTTCACTGCAGATTGTTGGTCCTCAGCTTCCTTCTGGTGTTTAAAAACTATTACACATTTAGAAACAGTTTTATATCATTTTATTGTTAAATCAAGTCTTTAAAATGAATACACATTGTTCTAAAACTTGTATTAATCTCCTGTTGGTACATTGTGGTTGGGATCTGCCTAAATCATTTAATGAACCAGAGTTGAACAGCAGTATTTATGTAAATTGATATTAAATATTAAACTGAGTTTAATCAAACATCATCATTGATAAGCACATAGACATCTACTGTAAATACAAGTGCAAACGTCTGAAATCATCATCTGATCATATTTATCATGTGCGAAGATGACACACCCGGAAGCTTTGGGGTCAAGTTTTGGGTCTGAGTATTGTATCGTTTCAGATTTTTCAAATCAAATTTTTCATCGAAATATTTTTGACAACACTAATCTAAATCAATCGCAACTTTGTATGTGTGTATAACTGTCACAACAGTATATCACAACTTTAAATCTCTGACAAAGATCTCTATGAGTCCACCTTTCTTTAAATGTATTACCTTTAATTATTTTAACAAACTAATCAACAGGTCTGCATTATCTGTCTACCTTTTTTTTTCTAATGGACTATTCTTTTTATTTATCATATTTGATCTATCCATTCATCCTTCTATCTATCTTTTCTATCTATCTGTTTACCTGTAATAGCTTTGTTTCTCTATCTATGCAATCCATCCATCCATCCATTGCAACTTTGTCTGCCTTTCTATCCATCCATGAAAAGTCTTTTGCCTGTATCAATCATATTTTTTCCATCCATCTATCTATCTATTTATCTATCTATCTATCCATCTATCTATCTGTCATAACTGTCTGTCTATCCATCAAGGCATCCATCTGCCTATTTGACAGACAGGAAAGGTGTGACTTCATCCATCCATCCATCCATCCATCCTTCTATCACTCTATAATAACTTTGTCTATCCATCCATTGCAACTTTCATCAGTCAAGCTGTCTTTCTTTCCATCCACCCCTTGCACACCTGTATCTGTATCAGAACCAGGTTTATGTGTGCTGAGCTGAGCAGAGCTGACCTTACCTGACTTCTTGGTTTTGATCATCTGCTGAAGTCGTGGACCAGCTTTGACTCTGTGAGCCGCCCGTGTTGGATCCGTTCTGGTCGGGCGTGTGCATGAAGTTCTGGAAAGATCCACGTGTTCATTCAGATTAGGACGATTCATTCAAAGTAATTACTTGCAGATCTTTGCCCGCAGTAAACGAAATGTGCACTTATGCGTTAGACTCTACCACAGGCATGTATGATTCAAAAACACATGAGTGGGTGGATGAAATCGGTGACTGACTTCTAGTGCACGTCTGTTTACACTGCGGTGTTGTGATCTCGCGCACACGCACGCTCGCCTTTACGCAATGACAGACGATAAAAAAAAACACACACCTGAAAAAACGGCGCCCTGTATGATTCATTCACGCCGTATGTTTGTCCTGCAGCAGCACCGCTGTGTGAAAGCCCGTATCCTGGATTCGGAGGAGCTCCATAAGAGCAGAACGGCGGAGGAGCTAAACGCGGTCTCGGCTGTCCGAAGCCTGCAGGAGGGCCTGGCATCCGGTGGAAGTCCGAGTTCGAAGGCCCTCGGAACATTTTGTTAAAGGATCGTCTTATTACCACACGTGTAGTGAATTATTTAGCCATTTTGCTCATCACTTAGCTCGCAAGACGAGCAGAGAAACTCGGATTCCAGTCACACAGCGACACCTGCCGTTCTGGATCCGAAACCGCTTCGACAAAGTGCGACCTAAGCGCCTGTTTTAAAATACAGTACTTCTTCAAAAGTATTCAAATTTTAAAATTAAAAACAAACATACCAACTTAAAAAAAAACACAATAATAATCTTATATTTAATATATAACTATGTGGGAATTAATGATCAAAAAATAAAAATCTTTTGTAATGACGATTGAATTAAAAGTAGAAACTCAAAAACGTATATTTATCATACATTGTTAATACTACATTAGTAGAAACAATGTTAACAAAGTAAAGTGAGTGAGATTGTCAATAACTAAATAAAATGCATATGCTATTTCATGTCTTACTCTTTGTCTCTCTTCCACAGAGAGAAATTGCATCTTACAACTGCATATAAAAGAGAGAATATTAATATAAACTATACACAATTATAAACAAACAAACAAAGCAACATACTGTATATAAAAATATATTAATGTTAAATAAAATGTATAAATACAAACATGTTAGTGATTTTCTCAATACGTATAATCTCTCACTAAAGTCGGTGTCTTGCGGTGTGATTTGTTATTTGTAATATTTTAAAGGAAATAATAGGGCATTATAAGCGGGCGCCTATGAGTCCCTATAAGGACCCCATATGCCAGCCTGACACCGGATTCATTGCGCCTGTCATAGGAACCGATTCAGAATGGAGATCGGTGACATTCTTGATTCTCTGGAGGATCTAAGGTAAAAACATCTGCCCTGCCTCTGAAATCTCTCTATGTTTGCTCTTCGCTTGATGTGGTGCTTTTTAACGTGCGTGTTGAAGCTGTAGTGTGGTCGCGTGCACACATGCTGTCTCACGCCGGCTCCGGCTGATACGAGGCGCGACTGTCAGTCACTCGTTTAAAGTGCGAATTATTTTACGATGATTCGCGTTTTGCTCCTCGTTAGATCGTGATGATTTAGTTTAAAAGACTTGAGGCGAGTTTTAGGCACATGGACGTGAGAATGGCGTCTTCGAAGTTGTCTGGATGTCATCCTTGCAGCGTCAGCGGCGTGAAAAATAGTCTTATACTGTGTGTGAGAGAATATTTGATACAATATTTATTTACACGCACACACTTTTTTGCTTATCTGTATTATGACCCTTATTAAACCTTTCTTATAATTATTCGATCGGATTGGTTGATGATTGGCTTTAACCTTTCTATTACTGCTTGTATCTGTCTTTCTATCTTTCTCTCTGTATCTCTCTCTCTCTCTGTTTGTCTGTCTCCCTTTTTCAGTCTATGTCTGTCTGTCTCACTCGCTCTTTGTATCTATGTCTTTGTCTATTTATATCTTTCTATCTCTCTGTCTATCTGTCTGTCTGTCTATCTATCTATCTATCTATCTATCTATCTATCTATCTATCTATCTATCTATCTATCTATCTATCTATCTATCTATCTATCTATCTATCTATCTATCTATCTATCTATCTATCTATCATCTATCTATCTATCTGTTTATATCTACGTATATATATGTGTGTGTGTGTTATTGTATTTCTGAAAAAATGGACTTAAAAAGGACATTACAATCAATGCTTACCAATGCAAACATGTAATCAACATGTATAAGAGAAAACATGTCATCAACAAATGATAAGAGAAAACAACAATATAATTCAATATAAATCCTGTCAAGAAGCAAGCATAAAATAAATAATTTTTAATTATTTCTCTTCTCTTTAATTTCTCTTTTAAATGAACAGTTAGTTACTTCTAACCATATATTTATGACTAACAAAGTTAATTACATTGACCATTTATAAAATAATTGCGTCTCCATTTCTAATGGTATGTGTATGTATGTGTGTGCTATTTCACCAGGAAGTTGGTGTGTGTGAATGTTGTGTGTCCTGTAAGGCGACCTGGAGTGTCTAGAAATATATGATAAAATATATTTCTTCTTCTTCTTCTTCCTTAGCTACCAGGGTCCGCTGCTGGAGGAGGGGTCTCTGCGGGCCGCTGTGAGTGCTGGCGCCGCCTCGCCCGAGTTCACCAAGCTGTGTGCCTGGCTGGTGTCGGAGCTGAAGCTCTACTGCCGACTGGAGGAGAACGTCCAGGCCACTAGCTGTGAGTCTCCAGAGCATCTTCAGCACACACCTGCTCTTTCTGACCACCCACCCGTGCAGGTCCGAGCGAGGCGGAGGGCTTTCAGCTGGAGATCAGTGGCCTTCTCTCCGAACTGTCCTGCCCGTATCCTCCTCTCACCACTGGAGACGTCACCAAGCGCTTGTTGAGTCCATACAACTGCATCTTGCTGCTGAGTAGGTCCCAGATTAAAGCTCCTTCCCCAGTCTCCAGTCTCTGATTGTTCTGCGTGGTGATTCCTCCAGGCTTCCTGGTCTCAGAACTCGAGGCTTCCAGGATGATTCTCATCAACCAGCCACAGAAGAGCCTGCAGGAGATGGGTGGCAGTCAAGTCTTCACGGAGCTGAAGGGCATCTGTGTGTCTCTGGGCATGTCCAAGCCGCCTTCCAACATCTCCATGTTCCAGTTCTTCAGTGGCATTGAGAAGAAGGTTTGGGACAGCGACACACAACCTATCGTGATGTTGGCACTGTAAGGCGCACTGAAAACCTTCTAGTCTTGAAGAATGTGCGAAAAAAAAAAAGATTAGAATGTTTTCTACCGGTGCGCTTTATAGTCCGAAAATTGCGGTAGGTTTATCTGTATGACTTTTCTCAACACACACTGAATATTTCCAACGGAATTGCTTTGCCTAGCTAAAGGAAGCTCTGGCCAAGGTTCCTCCGTCACATCTGGGTGGACCTCTCCTGAAGAAACCTCTGGGTCCCGTTCACTGGGTCAGTTCTCCCAACTTCCATTTTATACTGAGTCACTTACCGTATTTATGCGAATATAAGCACCCATGTTTTTTTGTTTTGTTTTCAATTTTAGCAGCTCAGAAACTTGCTTTTAATTGCCGATTTCAAATATGCACTAAATATAAGCACTCATATTTCCACATTTCAAGTCAAGAGCAATCACAAATAAACGGAATTACATCTTTATGCAGCACTGGAAGATGATACAATCATTAATATTTGAACGTGTAGACCATATTCCATCCACAGAGAAAAACATGACTGTTCTAATATTTACGTCTAACAAATACCGAGCTCAACTTTATTCTGGTGTGCAAAGGGAATCCAAAGCCTGAGTGAACAGCGAAAGATTATGGGATTTGAGTCACACATTTGATTTGTTTAAATAAAGAAAAAATAGTATTTTAAAGAGAAAAGTAATGTAATTTTGCCAGAAATAATAAAAAAAGGGGTGTTTTTTTTTTATTTTGTGTCTGAAAACTCAGAAGTGTATTTATAGTAGCGGGGTGATGCTATTTGCATAAACGCGGTACTTCAAATTCCACGTTTTTTTTCCACACAGGAGAAAATCGAAGCAATAAACCAAGCGCTGGTGAACGAGTATGAAGTCAGAAGGAAAATGCTGTTGAAACGTCTGGACGTGACGGTGCAGTCGTTCGGCTGGTCGGACAGAGCCAAGGTGCGCCAGTTTTTTTTGCAACGCGATTGTATTGTAAAAAACACAAGTATGTTCAGCATTTTTACACGTATGTGTGTGCAGAACCAATCAGATCGACTGGGTAAAGTCTACCAGCCTCTCCGCGTGGCGCTGGTCACTAAAACCAAGGTGTCCGTGGCTCACGTGTTTGCGGCCAGAGACGATTTATCCAAAATTTTGCGAACCAGCAGCGGCCACATCAGGGACAAAACGGCCTGTGCCATCAATAAGGCGAGTTTTGAGGAGTCCGTCTTTTCAAATGGGTTAAATACAAAGATGAATGTTCACACAATATTTTGAGCCAATGAACACATATGTAACGTATAAATAATTTAACGATTAAATGCCCCGATGCCTGTAGGTCCTGATGGGCCGTGTGCCTGACCGAGGAGGGAGACCGCAGGAAATCGAACCTCCACCCCCAGAGATGCCCACCTGGCAGAAACGCCAAGACTGTCCACAAGGGGGCAGTGGCGGACAGTATCACTCCAACAGCGGGCGAGGCCGAGGAGGTTATGAGCAGCAGCAGGGTGGCCGGGGTGGGCATGAGCGAGGAGGTGGCAGAGGAGGAAGAGGAGGAGACCACCGTGGAGCCAAAGTGCAAGGAAACTGGCAGGACGGCTCTGGAAGTGGATACAAGGGTCAGTACCAGGACGGGGGCTATCGAGGAGGGTATCAAGGACCACAAGGCCCCGGCTATCAGCATGAGACCCATTACCAAGACGGGCGAGGTGGCAGGGGGGGTCGTGGAGGACGGGGCAGAGGAGGAGGAGGAGGACGAGGAGGGTGGTGTGGTGGTCGAGGGCAGAATTATAACCAGGGGGGGCAGTTTGAGCAGTTCTTCCAGCAAGGTGGGCAGCAGTATAACCAGGCCGGCTTCGGGCAGGGACGCCAGTTCACCAGCTGATGCCAACCAAGCGTGGGCAGACTGACAGACGGACGCCGGCCTTGAGGTCCAGGTATGAACCGTGTACCGCTAAACCACTTCACTTATTTTGAAGTGTATTAGGAGGCCGTATACTGTACGTACAGTAACCCCCCGGGATGGACTTTGTATTTCGGGGTTTTTGTCCAACACGTTTCGTTGATGTTCATTTGTTTGAGGTTGGTTTGGGTCGATGGAAACGGTTTCTTTGAATGAATGATTAAAAAAAAAAAGTGTTCCAAAAAACAGCGTCGTGTCTGGGTCGAGATCTCTGGACCTCAGGTGGGTCTGTACTTCACTTTACTTTACTTTACAGTCATTTGGCAGACGATTTTATCCAAAGCGACTTGTAAAAAGAGGAGCAAGTGAAGCATTTTGTCTACAATAGGCTACAGTAGATGTCTACACAAGAGAATGTGAAGAAACTAACTAGACAGAACAGCAGGACAGTCAGTTAACGTAATAGTTTTTATTTTTATTTTTATTATTTTTTTAACGTAACAGATAACAGTTTTTTCAATCAGTGTTGAGGTGCTGGAGAAAACAAACACACCTTAAAGTCTTTGAGGCCACGAGACAAATATTTATATAGAGTGGAGAAGAAACCACATGAGTCTAAATTCAGCATCCAGATTTTACACAGAAAAGCCCTGACCGAGTCTCAAACACTATGGAATTAGATTAGTGCCAAAAATATCAAACGTACATTTCTGTTAAACTAATGGAAATGCTTCACATTTGGGGGAGGAGTTTCGTGGTCAATCACATTCTCACCAGCCAATCAGAGTAAGGGCCGCCCCCACTTGAAGCTTGTGCCAGAAGTCTAACGATATCAACGGAAAAATCTGAAGCGAAAAAAAAGTTTAAAATGAAAACCTGCAGATTGCAGTGAAAACAAACCAAACGTAAATGTGAAGCATTTATGACACTAATCTGATTCCAGAAAACTCAAAAAACTCAAAAAAAAAAGTCAAAATGAAATTGAATCGACAATTTGTGTTTTGAGAGTGGTGTACAAATGAAGACACAATGAAGACAGTGATTTAATGTCCAGTAGAGGGCGATAAAGGTGTTTTTATTTGAAACCCTAGACAGTTTAGTTACAGGAGAGTCAGTCATTTAACAGCAAACACAAACTGCTACATTTAGGTACGTCAACAAACATTTCAAAAGCTGTGATTGGTTAAGCGTAGTGTTATCATTGTGAACGACGACAAAGCAACGGCAGAATGGCGTCAATGTCTTCAACACCCTCGAATTAAAGTGTCTTCGTCCAGTCCACCCCAAAAAAATTGAGTCGGGTGAGGGGAAGAAAAAAAAAAAAGGTCGAGCTTATCGCTGGCGCTCCTGAGACTTGAGAAAAACACAATTCCAATCACAGGTGACTGTAAGTCACTATCAATCCTTTCTTTTTTTTCCTTTACAGTTACAGTAAAATGCACTTTTTAAATTGAAGTGATTAGGAAGTTTGACTGGCAGCCAGAGGGTCACGGGTTTGAAACCAGTTTTAACAATTGAAGTGCGATTGAAAAAATCTACTGCCCGGTCCTTACAGTAGGAATTACAGTATACAGTAGGGATTACAGTATCTGTCCTTACAGTAGGAATTACAGTATACAGTAGGGATTACAGTATCTGTCCTTACAGTAGGAATTACAGTATACAGTAGGGATTACAGTATCTGTCCTTACAGTAGAGAATACAGTATCTGTCCTTACAGTAGAGAATACAGTATCAGACACAGATCAGTTATACAGATGCGGTATATTAGCAAAGACCAGTTTCCAGCAGTGATTATTGTGTGTGTGTGTGTGTGTATCTCTGTATATAATTCATACACACCAGCCTGTTGCTAAATGTTTAGAAAAGCGAGATGTTCGCGTGCATAATTTTGCGTTTGTTAATTGGCTGAAGTCCAGCAATAAATTATTCCTTTTGTTTTTCCCACTGAAGAAGGTCACAGTACTAAACCAAGTTGAGTAAACGATTGCGGTCGAATATAAAGCAGGTTGATTAATCGATGGCAAACATTTTGAAACCAAGTCAATGAATTGATGGAACCAAGTCGATTAGTCGGCCGCACACAATGTGTAAACGAGTTGGTTTTTTGATTGAATTTCGTAATGGAGTAATGTGGCAAACCGTTTGAAACCAAGTCAATTAATCAGCGGTAAATGGTTTGTAACTAAGTCAAGTAATCGATGGCAAAGCGTTTGAAATCAAGTCGATTAACTGATGGAACCTAGTCGAGAAATCAATGGCAACCAGTTAATTGATTAACCAGTGGACAACGGTTTGTAGCCAAGACGATTCATTGACCGAACCACGTTGAAAAATCGATGAAACCAAGTTGAATCAACGGCAAACAAGTAGAGTAAATAAATGGCAAAAACAAGTCGATTAATCGATTAATCAAAGTTGAGTGATTGATTGGCAAACATTTTTAGGTTGAGTGGCTATAAACCAAGTTGATTAATTGATGAAACCAAGTTGAGTAATCAATGGCAAACTTCAATCGTTTACTCCATTTCACAATCGCCGGACGAACGTCAAACCTCGAATGTATCAATCAAGAGCTCGGAAATCGTTTAATCGTGTCCGCCAAACTGAATTAACATGAGCGGGGAAAGTTATTTACGAACATCTGGCGCTGAAGGACGCTGAACTCCGTTGCCTTGGCGACAGACTAGCTGCTTAGCAACAGACACCTGGCTGACCGCACACCTGAGTGTGTTTGAGAAGTGAAGCCACCAGCTCACTCACCTTCTGAAACACTCTCCACCTCTCGTACCTTCTACTTCACACTCAAATCTCACACTAGTGGCCGAGCAAGTGAAGTTAGTGTCGTGCGTCTCCTACCTACGTGCTCCATCTCTGAAAACACGCGCGCCGCCGCCCGCGATGTCACATGACCTCCACCTTTCCTCTCCGTGTAGTGACTTGTAGAATGTATTTGTGTTCACACGTCTACTCCCGCTCTCCCGGAGGCATGAGGCAGCCCAGCACGGCCCCTAGAGAGGAGATCCCTCTGGGCCTCGCCCCTGACAGGCTCCAGGGGGTCCGTCTCCGGCCCACCGAGCGCCCAAGTCAGCTGATCTGAAACCACCACAGAGACACATCACCACCGCTGCTGCTTCACTGGTTGGATAATGACTAGCATGGTTTTTAACATATGTACAGGAATATAGAATATACTGTATTTTAATTCAGTGCATGTATATAAATCAACCATTTTGTCATCAATAAATGATTAAAAATTTTAACACAAACACTATTCCGATCTATAATAACAACTCCATTCTACTTTACATTTCTGTACGTACAAAAAACATACAGATACACACACAGTATATGAAAAACACGATTTTTTTTAAGCTTCAGTTTGTAGAACTGTTTGTAGAATTAGAAAAGATGTGTGCCTTATCTGCGCACAAAATATTCTGATCTGAAACCACCACTGCTTAACTGACTGGATAATGATTAGAATGTTTTTTTTTTACAGAAATATAGAGTACGGTTGTTGTTGTTGTAGGGAATACATAAACATAGTAATATACATACACATACATATTTTTTAAATGTTGTTTATATACATACACATTTAAAATGCTATTTATACACATACACACATACATATATTATGTATATATGTATGTATGTGTATGTATATAAGCAGACATTTATAATTGTATTTATATACATACATACTCACACATATGCATGTATGTATGCAAACTATGATTTTTGAATCAAAAGCTTCATTAAAAAAATTATAATTAGAAAAAAATGTGTGCCTTATCTGTGCACAAAATATTTTTATTTGTATTTTTTTATTTATTTAATTTGTATAAATTATGAACGTACAAAGATTTAATACTTTAATACATTATTATAAACATATCTAAGTATATTCTTTCTGCTTTTTTTCTTTAACATTTTTATTACGTTTGTATTCATTAAATTTATCCACCATATCAATTATGAATAAACTACCTTTTTTTTGCTGTACAGTTATCTTGTTTTCTATTGAATTTTACAAACCTATCCTAAAAATCTTTTTTTTTTTGTTCACTACATGTTAAACTGTTTATGAGTGTAAATACAAATATTTAATATTACAAATTATTTAATGTAATTATTAGTAAGTATAAAATATACATATATATATATATGCTTTTAACGAACTGATTTTGCAAAGGTTAATTTGTCCAGATTAAGCCGGAAATATTCAGCGTTTGTTCAACAGAAATCCTTCATTAGATTGATTTGGACGGATGATCTTTACAAATCATAACTATGAATACGAAAAAAAACAAACCAAAGCTTTTTGGCTGTAACTGGCAGGTGGTCCACTAGTGTTCACAAACATGCAACATGAGCCGGTGGGACATTAGTGTTCTTCCATATTAAGGCCCATCAGTGTGAATGATGCAGATTATCGTCTGAGAAATGAGGCGAGGGCCAGATTGAGCAACCTTGGCGTCTCCTAGGAAACGTCTTGCACAAGTTTCAGAAAAAGATGTTTGGGGCCTTGAGGAGGCGAGAGACGAAATAAAAGAAAGAGAAAAACAACTCCAACTGGAAAGGTTTTTTTTTTTTTTAAGATTTAAAATTAGCTTTTGAACAAATTCGAACAAAATTTCTTTCGCCTGTGTGGAGTCTTTATTATAATGTTCTACTGTAGATTTATTCTTCTATGCGAATTTACATATTTTCTGTTCTATAACACAAATAAAGGTTTTATTTATCCGTCTGTCTCTCTGCCTCCATTTATCTATCTATATTTCTATCTACAGTTACTGTCTATGTCTGTCTGTCTCTCTGTCTGTGAATATATACGTATATGTGTCTGTTCATCTGTGCTATGTGTCTATTCGTCTGTTCCTATTTATCCATCCATCTATCAATCATCTCATCGTTTACTGTGAACTGTATATGTCTGTCTCTGACTATATACAGTATATCTGTCTGTTCATCTGTCTGTCTAGCCATCTATCTATATTAACTATGCTTATAAATATGCGTCTTTCTATACATTTGTCTGTCTTTGCCTGTATGTTTGTCATCCGTCTTTTGTCACTAATCTGTCTGTATGTTTATGTCTACCAACCTGTCTGTCTATTCATTCATCTGTCAAATTTTTAATTGTCTGTCTGTATGTGTATATATCCATTCATCCACCAATCCATTTATCTGTCTATCTGTCCATGTCTATCAACCTGTCTGTCTGTTCATCCATTTGTCAATTGTTTAACTGTCTATCTAAATTTTCACTTGTCTTTCTGTCTTTTTAACCATTTATTTATCCATCCATTTATTTGTTTCTCTGTCTATAGTTTTGTCTATCCATCCATCCATTTATCTGGCTCTCTATGTCTACCAATCTGTCTGTCTGTTCATCCATCTGTCAATTTTTAACTGTCTATCTCTATATCCATCCATTTATCTGTCTGTCTTTATTTTCGCCTGTCTGTCGGTCTATATTTTCGTATATCTATCTGTTTATCTGTCTGTCTATCTGTCTCTCTGTCAGTCCGTCTGTCTGTCTCTCTCTCTCCGTCTGTCTGTATCTGTCTCTCTCTCTCTGTCTCTCTCTCCGTCTGTCTGTATCTGTCTCTCTCTATCTCTCTCTCTCTCTCCACTAGTGTCGTACACGGGGGTGATTAAGCTCCTCACTCGCTCTGATCAGAAGCTGGTGTGGTGATGTCACCTCTGAGTTGAGCTGTTGTGGCGTGAGTCCGTTCTGCTCCTGCGAGCTGCGGGTGGAGCGCACGCTGCTGTTGGAGTTCTCCCAGCGGGCGAAGCCTTTGCTCTTGGAGGCTTTACGCTGAGGCCGGCAGCGCATCCTGGGGAAGGTGTGTGAGCCGATGTCGGGGACGGCGGGCCAGCCGTGTTCGGGCCAGAGCGGCTCGGTCTGAGTGGCCTGACTGGTGGTGGCTCGCTGGAGTCTGACGGAGATGCGCTGAGCCGAGCCGGTCATCAGGGTGATGGACTTCCCCTCCAGGTCCGAGCCGGACGACGCCGTCACCGCCGGGAACGTGAAGACCTCGTCATCGTCTGCGAGACAGATCCATTCACACGTCTCCATTAGACCAAACATGTCCTATCACAAGAGTTGAGTTTCGCTTGTGTGAAACCAAAATGGAAGCACGTCAGACATGTGGAGGCATTTAGGGGTAGGTGGAGAATTTTTAAACAAACAAACAAAGAAAAGGTGTAGAAGTTTCAAACAAAAAAAACTTGTTGACAATTTAAAAACAGAGAAAAACATTTTGTACCACACTGACAAAACCGGTGTTCATTTCGTCAACAAAATATTTTTGTCTTCGTCAACGACATGAAAACTCCCACTCGGGGACAAAAACGTTGTGCCGACGTCCAATCATAATTTGAGCTTGTGAAGAAAGGCGGTGTTTAAATTTTGTTTGTAATATATATAAAATATATGTTATATGTTCATCGTTAACTACGTATTCAGATTTCCTAGACATAGTAACTTAAGTAAATATTTAGAATATATAGCACTTATATTTTCGTTGACTAAATCTATAATGTAATTGAGTTGACTAAAATGTTGTGGTATTTAGTCGACTAAAACGAAAAAAAAATAAGATGACTAATTTTGGACTAAAACAAAAATGAGATTTAGTCAAAAGACTTTGACTAAAACTACATAAAAAATCTTTGTCAACATTAACACTGGACGAAAGACATGCTAGTTGTGTTCCGAAAGGTTGCAGGTTTGAATCCCACACCAGAGGGGATCCGTCCGTCCTTGAGCACGACACCATGTCCTCAACTGAAGAGAGTTTGTCACTATGGCCACTAGGGGCAGTATCACAATCAAGGTCTGCATTTAACCAGCCAGCGAAGATACACAAGCACAGTAAAGTGACACAAACAGACCCGGAGCAGTGGGTAGTCTGTATCTTGCTCATGGACATTCAGTTGTGAAAATCACGGGACTGGAATTCGAACCTGCAACACTCGGGCTGATCCGAATCTCAGCCGCTGGATCATACCAGTGTCTCAAAGCTGCCCACTGCTCCTGTGTGCGTGTGTGTGAGTGTGTGTGTGTGTTCACTTCACTGATTGGGTGCACCAGATTAAAAATGGAGTACAATTTCCAAGTACGTTCACAATCAGAGCGGATCACTTCCCCTCGTTCTGGAGCCTCGAGTGGCCAGTAAAGGTATTGCAGCTTCGTTCTCAGTGTTGTCGGTGTAATAGACTCCGTCACCTTTACACGTGGGCACGCTGGGGCTGCTGGGTAGTGAGCTGTGAGTCAGGACGCCAGGAGAGACGCTGCCCAGTGACGTGGAGCGCGGGAGACGCCGACACGCCAGAACCAGCAGCTCACGACACTGTTTGTGACAGTTCACGCCGCAATCTACGAACAAGCACATCGGAATCATCGAAAGTCCTTCGCTATTCATCTTACCTTTTAAATACTGAATATTCGACAGATAAAAATACAATACAATACGTACTTTGTATATTGTCTATCTGATTTGTACTTATTGTTTATCTCTAATTATCTAGGTAAACTTTTGTTGTGATTAATTTTAACATTAATTTTCAAGTTTTTAATTCTAACATTTTAAACATTCAAGTTTATAACTCTTCAACACACATACAATCTAGCTCCCTCTATATATACACACATATATACCTCACGATATTGTTAATATATACACACATGTATACACATGTACATACAGTATGCGTTTATATGTGTGTGTGTGTGTGTGTGTGTGTGTATACCAATGAATATAGTATACATAACGCTGTGTGGAAAATGTCCATGTGCTATTATTAGACATTCATTTTTAATAAACAATATTATTTTCAAGATTGAGGTGAAATTAATCTAGATTAAAAAGATGAATCTATGCCACGTCTAATATGCATGTATATATACTGAAAATACATACACTATACTCTTTACCAACTATGTATAAGTAGATATATGTATATGCGATAGTGATATAGTGAATAGTGAGTGTAATCTAGGTATTGTAATCTAATCAGAATGAATAAACAGAATTGAATAAACTGAATAAACAGGACAACTGAAGCGTGGCGTTGGTGGCTGGTCTAGACGTCGGCCTCCATTGTGATGGGGAGGCGGTTATTTACGCTGCTTGACTGTTGTGCTTGACTTTACCTTTGCACTTGTATCCTTGTTTAATAATTCCCCACAGCTGAAGGAGCAGAGGCGGCCAGCACCAGAACAAAACACAGAGAAGCGTGTGAGTAAATATAAACGGGTGAGCAGCAGAAGCGCAGGCGATAAACAGGAAGTGCCGCTGTGTCACGCCCTTCCTGTGCTGTACAGTGTCACAGCGAGCATCTCTCTACGTGTCTGAACCTCTGTTTAAAGGAATGTGTGTGTGTGTGTGTGTGTGTGTGTCTCAGCGGATTCCTGTCTGACCATCTGTGTAAACACAGAACAATTCCACAATGACCAAACACTGGATTTCACGTTCACTGCAGCGCTCACAAGCGACCTCTGGGAAATGTTGCTTGTTTTCATTCACTGATTCTTTACTTTACTTCACTTTACTTTACAGTCAATTAGCAGACGCTTTTATCCAAAGCGACTTACATTTCATCACAATATTTGCATTGATTCATTATTGTTACTATTTTTTATTAAATTGTACTTCTGCATTATTCTGCTTTTAATTGTTCATTTGTACATCTTTTTTATATTATATTTATATTTTTTGTATTTTATATTCATTCCATCCATCCATCCATCCATCCATCCATCTACCTCTCTCTTTCTGTCGGTCTTAGATACATACGTGAATGTCATTCCTTACATTTTATTGTATTATATTTATGCTTTATTTTCTTTTAACTTCTGTTTTATATATACTGTATATACAAAAATGTGAATATTGTATTGTAAACAATACATGATTTACAATACACGATAAAGTGATTTTAAATATATTACTAAATATAAACATACGTATATCAATGAGCTAGAAATGTATTTTTACAAATATTTTTTTATTAATATTCTAAATAAATAAATGAGCTGACATATACTATTGAAATTATCAATAGTATTTTTTCTTATGATTTTGACGGCTAAAATGTTGGTCAAACTTTAACCTCCTTACACTTGAACCAGACAATGAGGCTGGAATCATAGGTAAAACAGTTGCTCAGGTTTCCAAAACTGCAAAAATAGAACCACAACCAGTCGATTTCATTTCGCAAAAACTCAAGCGCACAACACACGTCCCAGACAGACGGCGCGGTTGAGATTTAACCTTTAAACAGCATCTTGGTACGCACACACATACACGCGCCACTGCAAAATAGTGAAGTTCGATTCTTTTAACTGATGTGAATCTTTAATTCTCCAACAGTGAAGTGACCGAATCATTTCGAGATTTGGTCATTTTGCTCATTTCCAGCAGGGGGCGCTGTAAAGGTGGTCACGCCATTCATCTAAAAAAATATACGTACACAAAAGACAACATGGTTTGTTTCAGCAGACAACGAATAATACATAAATAGCTACAAATCTATTCAAATCATGTGAATCCCTAGCAAAACTTGATCCCTCTACGTCCTGGATCTGCCCTTTGTGCTTTGAGACAGTTAAAACTGTGAAAAGCGCCTTCACATATACAAATGTTCAGAACTTGAACTTGAACTTTGCTTTTAACAGCTTTATCGCCGTCACGTCACAAGTAAACCAAATGAACGAGTGATCCGATTGAACGAATCACAAACGTACTGAGTGCTGCTGCTGAATCGTTCACAAAGAAGACCCGTTCATTCCGACTCGTATGAAAGATTCGTTCCTTTTCAAGGAATCGCTCACGAACGACACATCACTACGTGCAAAGGGCAGAACTTACAAATCCGGCGCAGTGCTCGCAGAAGGTGGGCTTCAGGTAGGTCATCTCCTGGAAGCTGTGAAGGAAGCCCGGGCCCATCTTGCACTGCAGCAGCGGGTTGGCACGCAGGAAATACGCCATCATCTCGTCTTTGCTGATCAACCCGTCCCTGCGGAGCAGATAGAGACGCCGTCAGTCAGTCAGTCATCAGCCCGTATGAGACGTGTGAGAGCTAGTGACGCATCACTGATGCTCGGGCACAGATGGGCCGCGGAACACGCCCGGGGGGTTTCTCAGCGTGCGAGGCTGTGTGTTCTTGACACCGCACTAGTGTCCATCACTGACCCCTCCCCCCACCCCCTGACCAAAACGCATTTTTTTTTACAGATTTAAGTACACAACTGTGTCAACATTAAACATGTAATAATTAAACGTGTATGTAACTACAGTTTCTGGACTATAAGCCGCACCTGTATATAAGCCGCATCTGCTCTATGAACGATTTTGAATTGCAAATGTGCACGTATGTAACTAAATAGATCCTTTCCTAACCTGCATTTTAACACAGCAGCAACTTTGCTGATTAAAACGGGACAGAAAAAAAGAGAAAATAAATGGTATTTACCGTATTTATCTTCAATATCAAAAAATGGTATTGAAAAACCTTTGAAAAAAGTAGCGGCTTATAGTCCGGAAAATACGGTAAATAGATCCTTTCCTAACCTGCATTTTAAGCAGCAACTTTGCTGATTAAAATGGGACAGAAAAAAAGAGAAAATAAACTGTATCTACTGTATTTATCTTCATGATAAAAAAATCCACAGAATAGCCTTTGTATAAGCCGCATGGTTCAAAACCTATGAAAAAAGTAGCGGCTTTTAGTCCAGAAAATACGGTAATCAGAATTGCAGGTAAATTCCATAAATAAAGCAAACAGACAACATGGCGTTATTTAGTCTTGGGACTCGACTGCAAAAAAAAAAAAATGTTTTATCCTGCACGGGTGGAAGACGCTCCGCACTTCACTTCAGGAGAAAGCGTGACACGGAATCAGAGACATTCTCTCTATACAATTGTCTTGGTCACGGTGCGCTTGTTTAGGCCGCTTTTGGTGCGGATCAGAGTTTGATTGCCGCTTTCACACCTGCCCAAACGGGAAACGAACTCCGGTGCGATTCAATGGAACTAAAAAAGGCAGGTGTGAAAGCAATATGGCCTTAAAGCAATAAAAAAAAATGTCTAGTGCAACCGCCGGCTTCGTTTTTTGAGAAACGTGAATTTCCGTGTCCGCTCGGGCCTCAAACCACTGCGACTCGCGACCTTTGGCCTTTTAACTGGGATGCGGTTCACGCAGGAAGAGAAGCGCATAAAAATTTCAGATGCTGTAATCGCGCTTGTTTCCCCTGAAATCCCCAAAACATGCCACTCTCAACGGCGATGAAATATGCACGACGCTGCATAAATATTACATGGTGTTTTGTGGCGCGCGCACGCCACGTTGCGCTCCATTGGCAGCGTTTTCTGCATTCCACGTCACAGGACTTTGATGATCATCCCGACGCTTTCAGACAAACGCTTCCTTTCACAACTCGCTGGGCTTCGGAGCGAATCTTGCGGTTTCGCTTTGTTGACGATTTTCCTCGCACAGCGCTTTTTTTTTTTTCACAAATGCTCAGTTTATCACGCAATTACGCTGGGCAGACACCCGCGCTCTCCCAGAACGTCACGGCTCTCCGTCAGGCCGCAAGTTTAAACAACACCCAAAAAAGACTTTTTAGCTGTTGCTTTTGTGTGTCGCATACATTTAATATTTTTAATTACATTTTGGCTTTTTGAAATGATTGAATTTTTTTCATACTTTAATCATTTAACTCACCTGGTTACACACTGACCCGACAGATTTTTAAAGTGTACATTTGTGCATTTCTTTATATTAATATAAAATTCAAATATTTGTTTTCTATGGCTTTTATCAATTTATTCCTGCATGGCTTGTCTCTTTCTTGTATTTATAATATTTGTTTTTAGTTTCTTGTTGCATTGTTGAATGTAAACAAGTTCAGTGCTTGAGTTGAATTGGCAATACTCTTTTACATTGTTATTATATTTTCTATATTGTGTTTTTTGATTAAATGTTCATACCATGTATACATTAAATGTAGCAAACAAGTTAAGAGCGTGTATTTCTGTGACATATTAAAGATAATTTACAGAATAGTACAACTTCATAATCAATATAAGTAGTATAGTGCAACCATGTAATGACTTTATTGCCTTTCATTTAACTTTTATGAATACGAATGAGCTCTCGGTCCATCAATAGAAAAAAAAACCTATCAATTTTGAGACAAATTCATTTGTTTTATGAATCACTGTGTATGTGTGTGTATGTGTGGGTGTGTGTGGGTGTTTTCTCCTTACTGGTCTTTATCCAGCACACAGAAGGAATCGAGGAAAGGGAAGTTTGCAGCGATGCTCTCAAAGTCTTCCTGAGATATGTAGCCATCATGATCGTGATCATAGTTACGAAAGACCGACTTCACGTGAAACAGAAAAGCAAATAACAGACACACTGTAAATTCAATGCATTCAGTAGAAAATGCATTTCATATTTTGCATATTAATCATTGACTAACAAAAGACCAAAAACATGTTTAATGCAATAAAATGCTGCTGTGATTGGCTCCAGCTCCCCATGACCCAGAAATGGAAAACATTGGTTCAGAAGATGAATGGATGGATGTAGAAGAGGAAAAAACAACTTACATCTACGACCTTCCTGATATGCTTGTTGACCACTGAAGGATCTGGCTTGGTTGTGACCCCGGATGCCCAGTCCAGCGGAGCCAGAGGTTTGTTGGGTGTTGTCGGTGACGTGGGCTGAGCAAAGACATGGACTGTTAACCTGACCATGTTCTTGTCTTATATTTTTTAAACAAATATGCTTATTTAATAAATGTGAATAATTACAATTAAATTTAAATGTAACAAAATAAAAATGTAATTAAAATAAACATTGAATTAAGATTAATGTAATGTAATATATATATATATATATATATATATATATATATATATATTTTTTTTTTTTTTTTTTTTTTTAATTTACCTTGGTGTGACATATTTTAATCAAGCTAAACTTAAATAATCAAACTTAACCTAAATAAACTTAACTAAATTAAACTTAACTAAAGTGATCTAAACTAAATTTAAGTAAATTTCAAGTCTTATAATAAATTAAAACCAAGTAAATTAAAGTAAAACTAAGTAAATCTTAACTAAATTTAAATAAACTTAACTAATTTTAACTAATCTAAACTTAATTTAAATAATCTAAACTTAACTAATTAAATCTAATCTAAACTTAACTAATGTAAACTTAGCTAAACTATACTTTACTTTTTGTATTGTAATATTTTTTCTTTCAATTTTATTTACCTTGGTGTAATGTATTTTAATCAAACTAAACTAATCAAAACTTAACTTAAATAAACTTTACTAATTTAAACTTAACCAAACTTAACTAAACTGAAAGAAACTTCACTTCGCTTCACCTTACCTTACCTTACTTTGCTTAACTTGAATTACTTGTTAATTTAGTGTTGTTTAAACTTCACCTGTGACTTGGGGTTGCGTGGTTCTCTGAGCAGGGACAGCTCGTAAATATCGTCTTCGGTGTAGTACAGATCCAGCGAAAGCTTGGGAAGAGCAGACGTCCTATTAGCATCCCTGGTCACGATGATCCCCCGGTGCATTGTGGGAACTCACCGTCAGCAGATGGATCAGGTCCATGTTGGGCTCCACCTGAGTCACGGCGCTCTGAAGTGAAACCAGCTCATTAAAGGTGAGATAAAGCTGCTGCATCTTCACGATGTTGACTTTCCCGCTCTCCACCCAGTCCGGAAACACCACGTGCACCGCGATCAGGTCTTTGAGGTGAACCCCCAGGATGGGGATCTTGAAGCCCTCGCTCTCGCTGAAGGCCTTGCGGTACGCACAGTAGTTGCCGTTGGATGAAACCAGCTCCGTCATTTCATTCCAGATCTGCGAGACAGTGAGATTAACGGCGAATGTGTTCGCTGTTACGTTTCAAAGCACTTCGGGATTTTTTTTCTCGCTCCAGAAACATTTCAGATTTTCGAAACATTTGACCTTTGCGATTCATTTACACAGCAATTTGTGTGATGATATCATAAACCATCTGCTGAAGGTACAGGCTTTTTAGAGCACTGCAGGTTCATTTCCCATCATACTGGGTACAGCTATCATTACCGTAATTTTCAGACTATGAGGTGCACTTAAAATCCTAAACAAAAAACGTTTAAAAAGTGATTGTGCATTGTAATTATAATGACCATGCATTATAATTCGGAGCAGTGGTGTAAAGTACTTGAGTAAATGTAATTTGTTGTACTTAAGCATTTTTGGCAACTTAACCCAAACTTAAAACTTAATAAAAACATAAGCACTGTTTACTCTCTACTTGACTACATTTGTGATTTAGTATCTGTCTATTTACTTCACTACATTTGAATGGACACTGACATTACTCGTAACATTGTGATTGTGCGCGACAAGTCAGTATCTTTTTCTACCGTGGTTATTTCTTGAGCGGATGAAGTGATATCGCCATCTGTAGGATGCTGAAGGTACTGGATGCTATTTATCAGCTAATCCACGTGAATTAGCGGTTGCACTTTTTTGCACATTGCCTGCACTTTGACTGAGACTGACTTTTTCTTGTTTTAAAGCATTATAAATAAAGTAACTAGTTTGTGTGTGTGTGTGTGTGTGTGTGTGTGTGCACACTAGTTTCTAGTTCTAATTCTTGATGGTTTTTGAGTCTAAAGTAAAATAATTAAGTTCTTTTAAAATTGAAAACTTTACGACTTTTACCCAGGTCTTCCAGAAATGGGTGACATGTAATGAAGTAATTTTTACAGTAAGGCATCCGTACTTTTACTCAAGTGTGGTTTTCAGGTACTCTTTACACATCTGCATATATGTGAACAAATCCGTTTTATCTGAATATAAACCCTAACCTAAATAAGAACAACTACTGCAGTGCAATATAATCTGCAGTGCTCTTGTAGTCCAGACTATACGGTAGCTGTTCCCGCCGCGTGTCACGTACCTTTGTGACCTCCGGGCTGAGGTGAGAATGAGTTTCCTTCAAGCGCGATATGGAGCTGTGACTCAAACCCCCGACCACAGCCATCAGCGTGTTGAAGTTCTGCAGGTGGAGCAGTTTCTGAAAGACAGGAAGCGCCATTGAATCAGACTCAGACAGACAAACACATCAGTCCACAGATCATCCAGGCCCGTTTTGTACACAAAGTGCTGGAGGTTCTCACAGGAGCTGGTCCTTTCTGACCATCTATTAGCCATGAAGAGCTCCGTCTTTGTGTTGATGGGTTCCCTAAATGCTCTTCACAATGCGGTGGTCCCGAGAGCATGGCGCTCGCATCATGGCACTCGTGCGCTGGCAGACATTACCATATCAAAGGGCTGGAAATGTCATCTTGCCGCTGAGAGTGCACGGATTAAACCGCTCTGCTGGGTGAAGGTTCCAGCGTTTGCGTAGATGATGAAGAGGCGTGGCTTCAGCTAGAACGCAATGGTTACAACACAGGATTCCGGCAGTTACGCTTGCCATTTCTTTCTGGTTTCTTTATTCCTATTTTTTTCATGATGATCTCACAGACTTTTTTTGTAGTTGTGTGTGTGTGTGTGTTCTTTCCGATTGGATATACTTTATATTCCTGTTCATTTATTTTAGAATTCTAAATCTAAATATTCAGAGGTGTCAAGTAACAACGTAAAAATACTTGGTATCTAATACTATTTTTAATGTCACTTTTTCCCCCTGCATTACTTTTATACTTCAAGTACAGTAGTTATCAAACAAGTATCTCTACTTGAGTAAATACTTGAGGACTTTTACTTCCACAGAAGTCTTTTTTAGCTCTAATATCTACACTTCCACTTGAGTAATAATTGTGACAATTATACAATTGTGTAATTTATAATTACTCTATATTGGTATTTGATATCTTAATTTAGTTTTATGAGACAGAAAGGTTGTATGTCTTTCTATTCTTCATTTAAATAGTTCTTTATTTAAATATATGTGTGATTCCCCACACATAGGAAAAGTTAGTAAAAAATGTCAGTACAAAGAAATTTCAATTTGCAATGATACAAAAGTAATTTCTCTGGGAAAAAAAGTGCAAGATGTGCGTATATGTGTTTATTTTTATATGCATACGTATATATTTATTTTATGCATACTACTTTATTAAAAACTATAATTATATTCCTATGTATGTACAAACATATGTATGTATATTTGTTACTAAGTAATGTGTAGTGAAAATGTAATGTAAAAACAAATTCATTCTTATCCACCCATTCATTCATCCCTCCGTCCGTCCGTCTATCTATCTATCCATCCATCCATCCATCTGTCTGTCTGTATGTCTGTATGTCTCCCTCTCTTTCTCTGTCTATATCTATATACACTTCTTCAAATTGCGTTGGATAAAAGCGTTTGTGTCTGTTCACAGTACAGTACAATAAAACAATGATATTATATAGTTTTAATAACACTGTCAATACTCTGCCTCTTCGTTTTGTTCTGACCTGTGCAACATGGATGTACTTGTTGATGACCTCCGCTCGGTGCTGGGGGGTGAGTTTACTGACCACCATCAGCTGGACCCACTGAGAGATGCCATTGAAGAGAGCGATGGAGCGCTCTAACGTGGGGTTTTCTACCAGGCAGCCGTGAATCACGTAACTCTGGTAGTCTGTGAACTGACCAAACAAGAACAAAAAAGCAATTACACACTCCAATGACCAACAAAGTTCATCTTTATACGGTTTACAGCCAAAAACAACTTCCTTCCTTAATAACAGGACGGGCTTTGTTAACAACTACCGTATTGTTTAGAGTAGACTATAAGACGCAATGGATTATACAATGAATAACTGTTTGTTTTTATAATTTTTCAACACAGAAGGCACATATTTCTTCCAAAATATAGAATATAGTCACCGGTTTATCGCGGAAGCCGCTGTATTGAGGCTGATCCTAAAGTCCCAAAACTAATCGTAACTCATAACGCAAATTTGCGGCGCTTTACTGGGGCAAAAAAGCAGATTAATTAGGTCAAATTTGAGGAAGAATAAGAATATTTTTGCTATTAACTGACAGCGTTTAATAAAGTGAAAACAAAAATGTAGGAAAACGCACATAATTTCGAGGCCCCGCGTGTATCTGCGCTGTATAGTGACCGGAGAGGGAAAGACACGCCCACCAGCCTCTCTTTTACTCAAACTCATGAAGAATGAATTGCTGCATGTAGAAAAGCAAACGTTTAATGTCCGTCAGGTAATACATTTTTCTTTATTTGTAGATTACACTAACTAAGACAAGCAGGTGAAGTTTCAAAGTGAAAAAATACTTCTAAGAATTTTATTTGAAAATGTTAACTAAATCGTTGTAATTTAAACAAGTAGTGTGCTGTTACAAATATGTGAACTGATTCATAATATTTTTTATGTGACGATTACACCAAATGTGACAAGCAAAAGAAGTGAAAAAATGTTAAACATTTTTAAACTTTGAAAACGGTTCAATTTGACCCAAACATTAGGAGGGCTAATTGGGCCAAAATGGCCGTGTCCCAATGTGGCCCGATTAAGCATAGTCAACTGTATATTGCATTTATACTGTATATATAAATACAGTATAGTGCACGATTAACCTAGAAATAATTTTTTAGGATTTTAAGTGCACATTAACGTCCAAAAAATAAAGTATTTACTAGAAGCTCAGCACAGACTGAGACAGAGTGCTTTCTTTTTTCTTTTTCTGTTTTTTTTTTTTTTTTTTTACAAAGCTCATTCTAAAGGATTGGGGGAAAAAACCACACCGATAAAAGGAAATGAAATGTGCTTTTCTCTCTTTCTACTCACCAAGCAAACACACACACACACACACACACACACACACACACACACACACACACTATCTAGGCTGTGATGACGTCAGTGGGTACAGCTGTCGGCCTTCCCACGTGCGAGACTTTCCACTGACCGATATCCTCCTGATGGACTTGTACTCCAGGAACGTCAGGTGCTCCGCCAGCTCGATGGGCTCCAGATGATCAAACAGCAGCGACGCTTTGCCCTTCTTCACCTGCTTCTTGCGCTGAGTCAATTTCCGCATCCAGTCATACGACGGGCTGCAGGGAAAGAACAGCGCAGTCATCGGAAGGAATCGTTTCCATATCGTTTCCATAAAATGTGTAATATGGATGTGACTATCAGAGGCGGGTATTTGATGTGAATGGTAGCTGCGAGTACACACACACACACACACACACACACACACACACACACACACACACACAAATATAGATCACAAACAAAAATGTCCAGACATACACATAAAACACATAGATCCACAAACAACACTCAAATAAAAAAATAACCGATGCAATAACAAGCACACACACACACACACACACACACACACACACACACACACACACACACACACATCTGTACTACATAAACGACACTGTGTGAAACTGAAGAAGTGTTAATCAGTGACACAGGACAGACAACAGGTGTCTAATGGTTTCTGCCATCATTTCCCGCTAATCGCCATCAGTGATTGGGCCTCACGCTTCTTAGCGTTTCAATCCGCATTGTGCGAAAGGACAATGTTTGAATTTCGAAGAAAATTCGCTCAAAATGGCACTTGAGATTAAAGTGGTTAGCGGTAATGAGAAGTCAACGATGTGTTCGCTGTCGGAAGCTACGTGCGCATGTGTGTGTGTTGTAATGACACGTACATTGTGGAAATGTCAAGTAGTTTAATGTGCTCGTCTCCACCCAGATGAGACGCCGCGTCTCGGAATTCTTCTGTGAGGCGAATCAAGCCTAAATCCAGGTCAAACTCGGCTGGGAATTCAGCAATCCAGAACCTACACACACACACACACACACACACACACACACACACACACACACACACACACACACACACACACACACACACACACACACACACGCACAGTCAACTTTGACTTTGAAACATATGTCTAGACCACAAGTGTACAAAGATGCTCAATGCAGGAAATCTAAACTGTGCTGGTGTTTCATGGCAGTAGACGTTTACAATATTAGTACAGTGTTCAATTATGGTAATAAAAACTGTGTATATACAGTATATAAACTGTACATCCATTTCCTGGAAGACACACATACTATAAAATGCATGTATATAATACTATAACACTATAATAGCTTTCCAACGTACCTCACTTGCAATCAAATTTATAATAAATAGTTAACAAATAAAAATAAATTTTATACAATGACATGGGGAACTCAACAATGGACATAGCAAGGGGAATCATAGCACCCCCTGCTGGAGATATTGAATATTATACTGGAGATTCTACTACATATTGAAACAATATTTAGTGTTCTGTTTTTTTACAGAACGCTTTAATTTTACTTTGATTAAAGAATCACAAGTTAGGTTTGTTAAAAGAAGTAAAACAAGGTATTGTTAAGAGAAGTATTTATCCATAATTTTAGGTTTCCGGAAAGTCGGGAGGTGGTTATGTTTTCAAATTAATGGAATTTTATGCCTGAAAATTTGCAGAATTTAAAAAATATCCCAGAACTGTAATGTGTTAATGTAATTGTCTATTATTTTCTTTTCTCTCTGTTATTGTGATGCGTTCCCTTTTCTAGGCTTGTGTTCACGTGTTCTGTAGAAAGGAAGTGTATTTCACGCGGACCCCTGAAACACATTGGAGACATGGAGCAAACATCAGGACGATATTTTAATTCAGGGTTGTTTTTACAGAAGCCGCTCTACACAAGCCCGACCTGCTTGGTCTCGCGAGTCTGGGGAAAAAGGAGCGGATGAAGCGTATTTGTGTCAGACGCGTGGCGATTGTTTTTCTGTTAATTATGTAGATGTTTTTGACTGACTCACTCGGAGCAACCAGACTCAAAAACACAATCTTTTTCTACCTTCTTTGTCTTTTTACCAGGTTTTGTCGTGAGGAGACACAGACCTCTGGAGTTTGATTCTATTGCTAAATTAGCTGTTTTTGCATCTAACATCTTCCATCCGTCCATCAATACATATTTATATCTATACATCCATCTATCCATCCATGCATCTTTCTGTCCATCCGTCCATCTATCCATCCTTCCATCGGTCGTCTGTCCGTTCGTCTGTCTGTCTATCTATCTATCCATATGTCTGTCCATTCACTCGTCTGTCATCAACCCATCTATCCGTCTGTCCATCCATTCATTTATTCAGTCATGCACACACACACACACACATCCATGTATCCAATGGTAAAAAAAAAAAAATCAATCAATCAATCAGTCTGTCAGTCTGTCTGTCTATCCATCATCCAACCTTCCTTATACTCACCCATCTGTCTTTTTAGCAATTTGTCTGTCTGTCTGTATCCATCGTTTCATCACTTGTGTTATATCTCTTTGTAAGATCTCTTTGTATTTATTCATTCATTTATTTATACATCATTTAGAGTGCAACAAACATAAACATTCCATAATTTTTAAACACAAACAGTACAAAATACGATAAAATGTGCATTAAAATGTTATGCTTTGTCATTTGTCAGATTTCAGTCACCATTTCACTTTCATTTGATAAATGATTATTTTCCTACTTTTTTTTTTTACATTTCCACAAAATATTTAACCAAAACATTAAAGACAATGCTACCAAAAATGTTAATTAAGGAACTAGATCCAAATGTGTCTCATTTTAAGTTTAAGTTTTGGTGTTTTGCCTTTAAACGAATGATCACAAATCCAAAGTGTTAAACAATGTGGCACAAGGACAAAAAACAAAAAAAAAAACAAAACTGGCCAAATTCCGTCTGCGGAGCCATGACTGTCCTTGTGACATCATCGCCCCTCGTTGCGAGCAGCAGTCACGCAGCCGGCAGAGAAAATAAAAGAACAGAAGGGGAATAAAAAAAAACAAAAACCCTGAAAACACCATATAACAGCCTCCAACAGGATCCGTTGCCTAGCAATGGTGAGGCGCACTTTAAGCCATTCAGAAGAAAAACTCATACGGAGTAAATGGGCTGTTTTTAGTGTCACGCGGATGCATTATTTACCTCATTAAGTAGCAGATCTTCAGTCGTGTTTGCTGGCAATCTACTCCGTGACAGTTGCGATACGTGACGGACGGTAAAGGAGCATTAAACGTTCAATAAGCACAACGTTTGAACAAATAATTGTCTTCCAATCACACCGTACGATCAAACTGCACACTGCATTCCCACCCTGGCGAAGGATATATAATCAGGAGTTTCCCAGCGAGCTCGGTGGACGACACATACCAGCGATGCATCAGGAGGAGGATTCGAGGAAGATGATTTCTGTGCAGCTCACCTCCATCGTCTGCATCCAGAACAACACACACAGAATTAAAGCATCGTGTGAAACAGAAGAACGGTTTCTGCTGATGAATGAATAAGGCGGGTAATTAACAGGTTAATTGTCCTTTGCAAAGATTGTCTTCGTCTTTGACCTACTGAGTCCTGATGTCCTCGTCTGTGTACAAATGGTCACGGAATGTTTTTACATTTAAACGGAAGTGTTTAAATGTATTATTTACAGAAAATTATGAGCGCGATGTTTAGGTAAGACGTGTCTCTTTTGTTAAGATGTTTCATGTTTACACTTATTGTGCTCCTAAAAGCCCAATTAGCACAGCAAATTTTAAAAATAATATAATTTCAGAGCTCTGGTCTCTAGAGTTTAAACTGTAAAATTTAAATTGTAAGACAAAACTCGAACACATTTTTTATTATTAACATCTTTTTAAACAATTTAAAGGAACCTTTCCTGTTTCGATAATATGGGCTGTTATTTACACTTCATGCATTTTAGTAAACTCTACTACGTATTTCCAAATGCAATTTTTATGGATTTGACAAATTTGAATTTAGAAATACAAATTTCAGTATTATCAAAACCTTGTGTAAATAGGTATTTTTTGTGCTTATTTATTTTATTATTTTATTTTGAATTTTAAACAGCAATTGCTTAGATCCACAAACTGAATTTTTGAACTTGATGCAATATACAAAGGTCAAATCAAGGTCAAATATGGACATACAAGTGTTAGCAATAAATTGACGATGCCTTATAAAATCAAACGTATTATTATAATTAATATTTATATTATTATTATCATAATCATTATTACTAGAAGTGTTGCTGTAAGACCGATCCGTGCTCTTCATAAGACTTACCGAATGCGTGAATGCAAGCGTCCAGCAGAAGCTCCAGTGAAGCGGCTTTCCCCAGTGTGAACGACCCCATGACCTCTGACCTCACCGGAGTGTCCGGCTCTCTGCCATCAGACTGACCTCACCCACTCACTCGCCTCCGCCGACTCCGTCTCACTGAAGAAACAAAGCAAACCCCGTCATGAATGAGAGACGTTTAGAGACGTGAAGACGTTCACATGCCTTTCTGCTTTTTTACACGCTCACACTGAGAAGAGTATATAAAGAACCGACTGTTGGGGCTTTTTAGTGAATGAACTGCTCTTGCTCATCTCTACGTCACGTCTTCAAGCTGACTTTCCGCTTTTTTCACTCTTTTAAAAGGAGCTGGAGGGAGAAACTAATGTTTGGTGTGATGTTTGATGGATTTTACACTGAAATCTGAATTGTCTGAAATGCTCATTCATCTATCCATCCATCTGTATGTCTTTCTATCTGTCTGTCTGTCTGTCTATCCATCCATCCCACCCAACAAACCAACCATTCAACAAACCTGTTTCTTTTTATCGTCCATTTTAATAAAAATTAAAATGTCCATCCCAACTTATTCCATCCATCCATCACTTGTTTCCTTTTATCATTCATTTTGTATTGATCAAATATTTATCCTCTCACTCCACCCATCCATCCATGCATCCAACACTCGTTTCCTTTTATAATCCATTTTTATCTATCAGATATTTATTTATCTTCCTCTCGCTCTCTCAATCCATTTATCTATCCATCACTTGTTTTCTTTTCTCCTCTATTCTTTATCTATCATATGTTTATCCTTCTCCTCCTTATCCTCATTGCCTCTCTCCTAATTCATCCATCCTTCCATCCCACCCTCACCATTCAACAACCATTGTTTCCTTTTCTCCTTGATTTCTATCCATCCATCCATCCATCCATCCATCACACTTGCAATGTTTTTCACAATATATATGTTTTTTAGATTTATCTCATTCATCTTCTTGCACTCTTTCTGTTAGTCCGTCCATCTATCAATCTTGCTAGCTTTTTCTTTTGTACCCCGTGCTGTCTATCCATCTATGCGCCCACGGTTTGTTCATCTATCTCACTTGCTCATTCTCAGCCTCTCTCCATCCATCCCTCCATCTATCAGGAAGTGACTCGCATCTCGCTTTCAGTCTCCATCGCTCATCATCCTCTCGACTCCAGGCGCTTTATTCTTCTAAGAACTCCCTATGGCAGATATCAATATTTCATCTCTCACCGGAGCTCCGATCACATGATGCCACCTGGCACATGTGATGACATCATCCTGACCCACTGAGCTCAATCTACACTGTCCTGAAGGTCGTGACCTTTACCGTCTAGCTGTGCTTTTTTCAAGTCTTAATGTTGTGATTTGCACATCAGTAACAAAAGACGTGTTTATTCCTGCGTCCGAGTGTGTGTTCCTGCACAAAAAAAGCCAAATCAATGTCAACAAATAAGTGTGTATAAATAACTCTCTGTGAACCAACGAAAAGCTGTAAATAAAGCTTGAAAAGCTTAAGCGAAGTGTCTTTGTCTATCAGCTGGTGATGATGCAAAGAATAAAATACATTGATATTTTTTACACTATTTGGTATCAATATTTTGTATTCATTATTTTATTTATTTATTTTATAAAATCCATCCATTTTCTGTTCTTGACTTGATGTCAGCAAAATGACTGGGCAGGATTTCAAAAGTCTAAAATAGAGGATAAAAATGACTGTATATTAAAAAAAATGTATGTTTAAAAAAACATATTACAATTTGTTAAACCAAAAAAACATCCTGTAAACAAAAACACATACATTTTCAAATTGGTCTAAAATATATACACAAATAAATAGAAACACATGGATTACACAAACACACACACACACACACACACTCACACACGCACACACACACACACACAAACACACACACACACACATTTATACACACACATTCACATATATGTGTTTATATACATACGGCGGTCGTAAACAATATAAACATAATATTCAGTAAACAATAAGCATAAATATTCCTATAAATACAGTATACATTAACAAAAAAAAAACAATTAGTACCTCACCAATCAAACTACTGAATAACAACACATGAGAAGAAATACTATCTTCTATCTAAATCCTCTCAACAGCCAATCACACGTCCACGTTCGGATCATCCAGAGCAAAGACAAGTGCAAGCAAACACCTGACATCGAAAACGGCAGCAGACGCCAAACCGGCGAAAAATCTCCAGCGAAACGAGAGCGAGAGAATTACTCACTGAGGAAACCCAAGGACTCAATGCAATGATGATAAGCGTAAAGAGCGTCGTTTCCAGAAATCCCATGACCGAGCCAGCGATAAACACACACACCCTCATTCACTCACCCCAAATCTCCACAGCACCAGGGGTCAAGTGGAACTCCCAGTATGAGGAACAGTGAAGCCCTCTGTGCGCCATCAGCTGACCCTCACCATCCCGCTGTCCTGCACGCCTGTTTGCAAACACCAACGCACATCACACGGCCATATGACACGCCCACGTGGCCAATCAGAGCCGAGACGTGAGAATAGGAACAGGGCAGACACAACTGAAGTGCGAGACCAGACGCTGAGGACAGAATGTCTGAGTGGAGTGGGAAACATCTGCCCTGCACATCTGTGTGTGCGGCGGGATGAAGCCGCTGGGTTTTCTCAGCACTGGTCCACAGCTGCTCACGGTCCACGTGCCTCACGGTGACCCTTCGGTCAAAGGTCAAAGCCCGGTTCTGATGGGTGAAGCCGAGCACCTCTACTGTAAAAATTTTTTACATTTAAAAATATATACTGTATATAAAAAATTATATGTGGATGAAATTATAAATGTAATGCTTTTAAGCACCCCCTAATTTTTCCAGACACAAAATAAAAATTCTTAATAGTTTTTTTTTTACTTTTCTGGCTAAATTACGCACGTTTCCTCTTTTTCTTTATTTAACAAACCTAACTTGTGACTGGTATGACTTCAATGTCGTTATACTTAAAAATAATAATAAAAATATTAAAAAATCATCTATTCTAGCGATCAGAACTACACCTTCCAGAATTCGCTGTCTCTCAGTGAGGCTTTAGACTCCCATGAGGCTTTGCACGCCAGACTGAAGCTGACTGAGCTCGGTTTTTGTTAGACGCAAATATTAGAACAGACATTAGAAATGTTGCGGCGTGTCTAATGTTTCTAGTTTATTGTATTGCGCTAATTAAAACTTATTTACACGTCAGCCTCAGGAACCTGCAATTTTACAATATAATTTTTTTGCTTTTACATATAATTCATTCATTTTCTGAACTGCTTTTTTTTTTTCCATTTCTGGGTCAAGGGAAGCAGGAGACAGTCAGTAATTCTGAGTCTGAAAGCGTGACACAGACCTTGGTTTGGTGGCCGACCAATCACAAAACAGAACACACATTCACACTCTCACTCACACTTGAGGGCAATTGTTTCCAGACTGCAATTGTCCTGCGTGTTTTTGGATTGTGGGAAGTAACTGGAGACCCTGAGGAAACCAATGCAAGCACCAAGAGAAAGATGTCCGCACAGAAAGAGCCATTTTGTGTTCATTCTCAACCCTGCGTAACCGTTAAACAAAACTAATACGTTAAATCAAAACAAACTACAATTTATTTACTTAATCGCTGCTTACTGTCCATTAAAAACTTTATCAAATCACGTATGTGTAAAACAAGAATAAAAAAGCTAACAGGGGTGCTTATAATCACCAATTTCAAATACTGACGTAAATATTTCACCAAGTTTTTGAGCTTCTAAAATTGTAAAAAATGGCTCTTATATTCATGTAAATTTGGTATTATAGATGATATAATAATAACAATTTTCACCATTTTTGTATTCCCAACCTAGAAAGGGTTTAGAATTCAAAACGCTGTATTTTTAGCAGCATATTACTGTTTTTTGGTCACTCACTCTGTGACATTAAAACTGCTATTTATGGTTAAAAAAAGGAACGCGCTTGGCAAGACGTGACACGGGTCAGTTATGTTCTGTTAATGGTTGACCTCTGTTTTACAAATGGGCTGAAACGGGTCTTATTGACCATCTCGCGTCATGTGACATCAACATTACGATGCGCGAACATGCAGCGCCACTCGCCCCCATATCAAAATGTTAAACAACAGGCATTTTGTGTGAGGATTGTCTACGTTGGGTGATTTAAATCTAAAAGGTTAATTTCCGTCACACAAAGCGACTTAAGTGTAATCAGCAAGCAAATCAATCCAAAGCCGTTCGGGGAATCAAAAAAAAAAAAGTCAACCATCTTGTGTCTAACAAGCGCCGTCATAAAAGCCTCTTGGACGCAAACCAATTTGGTCCAGACTTGCTCGGGCCGAAGCCTTCACACTGTGCCAGAGATCTGCAATCAGTAAATGAGTTACAACCTCTTCACATCCTCATTATCAAAGCGTCATCTAAAGCTTCAGCCCACACAGACAACAGCCCATTATCTCTCCACAAGGCCCGGTTTACACCCGTCCAGCCCGCAAACACACATTATCCATCCATCCATGCATTCTCTCAACCGCTTTTCTATTTCTGGGTCGCTGGGAGCTGGAGCCAATCCCAGCAATTGAAAAGATTGGTGACCAATCATAGAGCGGGACACTCCTATGGGCAACTTGTCAAACTCCAAATCTGATCAAATTATAAAATGTATTTAATACACTTGTATTAAAGGGATATTAGATTGGTAAGAAATAATAGAGTAAAAATGTTTTTGTTTTGGAAAAAAAAAGTGGAGAAAAAAAAACTCAAATAGAAGCTAAATGTAAATGTTCTTGCACTATTTTCGTCTGAAACTATAAAAGTATGATTATGTACATCACTTCACCACACAAGAGAAATCAGTCTAGAGATTACGTTTGAATAGAGATGCATAAAACCAATCATTTAAATCAAATGTTCTGTGCTGTCTTGAGCAAAATTATGTATTTTTACCCAACATAAAAATAAAAATTCAATACCTTTTTCTAAACTATTTAAAGCAGGACTGTTTATGGCCCATTGTGCCCTGTAGTCATAAATTTACCTGTCAATGGGGGAAAATAAATCAATTTGTTTTCATTACAAACAGTGTAAAACGAGCCAGAAGAAAAGCATTGCCTACACAACCTTCCAACATTGAGTAAAATGTCCGAAGCACACAAACCTGCCGATACAGAGAGGAACGAGATCCAGAAAAAGTCAAGCCAGGTTGTTATCCAGGGGAACAAAAAGCCGTGTATAATTCATAACACGGTGCCTGTCACTTCTTCCTCACACTGAGCTGAAACTTCCCCAACACTATGCATTTTTAAGACTAACCCACTTAAAGCCGCTGTAAAATCCTGACAGTCACGCTGTTCACCCTGACATTTCCTCAGCACCGTGGGGCCAAAACTGACCCGGACACGGTCAATTCACGCCACACTTGAACTGGGCTAAAATTACAACCCGGCCTAATGCTGGGTCAGATCTGACCTGATATGAACTGCCTTCGTCTCACAGTCGGAATCTAATAGTAAAAAAACGATCTGCTGGAGGATTTATAGCTATTGGCAAAAGGCAATCTATGCAGAGTCGTGGTAGCCATGTGGCATTTTGTGTTTTCCTTGTCAATTATGCAGATGTGCATGTAGTAATGCAGATGTTAAATAGCTATTTTCAAATCAATAAATTAAAAGGTAATTATTACGTAAAAGGTAAAAAAAAATATTTTCCAGTAGCCAAATACTTAGTGTTGCAACAGCAAAGTAGTTAGCTTGATTCCCAGAAAAGGAATGAAGGCAGAGAGAGTGATAGATGGATGGATAAATGAACGGATGTGTGTGCAGGTGTGTGGATGTATATATCGGTGGGTAAATGGGTAGGTGGATGGATGGATGGATAGATAGATGGATGGGTATATGGATGGATGGCTAGGAAGCTGGATGAAAGGATAAATAAAAGGATGGTTGGATGGATGGATGGACAGATAGATAGGTAGATGGGTGGATGGCTGGGTAGAAGGATGAATGACTGGATGAACAGATGTGTGGGTGGATGAATGGATGAATAGATAGATGATGGATGGATGGATGGATGGCTGGGTGGTTGGGTGGAAAGATGAATGACAGGATGTTTGGACGGACTGATCTATGTGTGGATATATGGAAGGATCGATGGATGATGGATAGATGGATGATGGGTGGACAGATGGATGGACATATAGATGGGTAGATGGATGGATGGCTGGGTAGTTGGGTGGAAGGATGAATGACTGGATGTTTGAATGGACAGATAGATGGATGGATGGAAGGATGGACAGATTGATGGCTAGATGGTTGAACAATGTTGATTTCTCCTTGAGTTGAAAGCAGTTCTGCAGTGTAATGACCAAAACATCTCGTCCATATTATGCAGAGCAAACAAGCCAGAGAACAATTTGTGCATTAATGAGACGGTCAGATGGGCTTCTGGGAATTTGGTGAGAGGGCTTGCGAACGCCATGTGGCACTAGTGAATGTGAGAAATATTCATTCTTCGTCTCCGTGTCCCACACTCCACTGATGCAGAAGTAGAGGTTGTTTGTCTAAAAGGCGAGCTGACTTCCTCCCATTCTGGCCTTTTCCTGTCGTGTAGCCGGCCACCCAGGCTAAAAATACACCCCAACCCACCGTAAACCCAAGCCCACCACACAGGAACGACGTCACAATACGCCCAGGGGAGGGGCGGCAGTGACCACCGCTCTGTCCTTTTGTGAGACGGTCATGAGTGTTATCATGAAGACTCTTCCAGTTCAATAAAGGCAGCCTGTTGTTCTGTTTGCCAGTCGGCGGCTTCTCAACAGGATGTCAAAGTGGATCTGCGTCACGTGACTTCCTCCTTCCCCAGAACACTCTTCAATGAACTCAAGAAGAAGTAAAAAAAACCCAGCCTGACCTTGATGCGATCAGAAACGGGACCGACAAAGCAATCACAAACACATCAAACGGTGAAGGCGAACAACAACTGGGACGCACTCATTTCACACTGGAACAATGGACCGCCCCAATACGCAAGTCTGCTTTGTTCCAAGAGTCCAGATCGGGGGCCGTTAATTCAACTTCCCCGTGCAAACACTCACGCTGGGATTTTTCCCATGCTTCATTACTCCAAGCCCCCCCTCCCTCCTTGTTGTAATTGCAAAGAGAACACAGTCGGGACAATAGGGGTTCCCATCCCGTCCAGGCCGAAATTTACGGGCAGGAATTACTCACACGCATCCCATGGCCATCCCTGCTGTGTCTGCACTGAAGCTTCTGAATTCAGGCCTGGGTTTGGGATCCAGTGAAGCACAAGCTCTGTCTGTGGTTTGTTCATCATAGTAGAAGAGTGAAGCAAGGGGTTTCAGAACGGAAGAGCTCTGCGCAAACATTAGCTCCGCGTACATCTTCAGGCGATTCACACAGAACGGTTACATCATTTATCTTGTCACCTTTTACACTCGTTCTCAACTTCTACGCATTTCGTCCATTTCTTTTCTTTCAACGGGTGTCGTCTTTCAAGCGTCTTCACCGATCAATGTAGAATTGCCGTTCCACTTCTTCATCAATTCATCCGTTCATCCTCAGTTTGACCTTTTCAACTTTTATACTTTTTCCTCGTATCCAGCTTTGTATTCATAATGCTTTTCCCCGTTGACTTTGATTAGGACTCATCGTTCAGCTTTCATCGTCCACCCTCTTTTCAACGGCTTCTTGTCTCCGGGTTTTATCATGTCGTTTTAACTTTACAAGGGTCCAGAGACTTTCATCTTTAAATTTCATCTCTGAAATTGGCTTCTATTATATCTCTTGGGTTATCACAATTTACGTTTGGGGTTCACGTAACTCCAATTGGCTTCATTGGATCGTTTTTTTTCCTTTTCCTTGTTTCTACTTGGGTCATCTTTTATCTTTCATAAACACATTACATACAGAAAAATGTGTCTTCTTTCAAAACATGCCTGGCTTTGAGATATGGCATACGGTTTTAGACTTGCGTGACCAGCTCTCCCGAGTAATTTAGTTTTAATGCTGAGAGGCAAACCAGAGGTGAGGAAATCCTTCAGGGAGCATCTCGACTTCCAGGCGTTTCATTTTTAATCACTACATGTGGCATCAAGAAATAGAGCACAAACAAAAATGGCCGTGTGTACCTTTGATTTGTTGACTTAGAAGTTGCCAAAATAACAATGCACATCCTGGATGATGAATCTTCTGCGGATAGTCCATGGCTACCTTAAAGGACCTTTCTTTCTCCGTGTGCGCATTGTGTGACATGAGCAGCTGTTTTTTTTTTGTCCTCCTTCCTGTTCTTTCAAAAGGGATGCAGAGCATCTTGTTTCGTCTTTTTGGGTCTAAAAATGAACCTGTTAAACACAAACAATGAGCACATTTCCTGCTCAGACAACCCAGTTTGATGCACTGAAATAGTTTGTTTCAGACAATTGGGTGAACGCTAGCAATGAACTTTTGTCTTTTGTGGCTGAAGAGCATCGGATCAGTGAAAAACAAAAACCACTAAATGATTTCATAAGACGTCAGAGTTTAGATTGAATAGTACTAAAATTATTTAAGGTTCCATTTCAATGAATAAAGTGCTACTTATATGGATCGCAAATGCTTAAAAAAAAATAGCTGAATTACAAATCTCCGATTAATGGTCACCACCAAGTATTTATCGGGATTCAACAGGAACTTTTGAAAGGATTCTGTGAAAGGAAACTAGCTGAAAGCTTTGTTTGTTGGTCACTGTTGTTCTGTAATCATGACTAACACATTTCTCCAGGCGGCACATGGACAAAAACACTTCCACAAAACATATCTCTGAAATCAGATGTGATGCGACACGCTAGAAAGCCTTAAAAGCCACTCATGAGAAGAATCCGTGTAATTGCAACACTCCAATCCATAGATATATAACATGCAGATAGGGCGAATGACTTTTTGTAACTGTGGAAAGCATCCGACAGGAATTAAAGATCGCTTTTAAAACAGGAAATGATACAGGTGTCCTTTCAATAGGTGAAATCTGCTACACTGAGAAGAAACAATGTCTAACAGAACTGAAACAGATCAACAGGTTTCATCCGAATCAGGACACAACGTCAGTTTTATCGGGAATTCAATATTTCCAGCACTTTCTGTACATTTTTTCGGGCAAAATACTTTTCTGAAGATTTTTCAAAATAAACTGTGTGTAAAAGTCTCATCCAACACATTCACAAAACTGGAAAGTCCAGCCAAACCAGAAGAAATGTCAAATACAGTCGTGGAAAATCCATGAGTTTTCATTTTCATAATTTTTCAGATCTGTTGGAGTACAATTACGCTGATGTGGAAAAATAAGCAACGGTAAGCACACACACACACACACACACACACACAGCAGGGCACAAACACACACATCGACACTCTGGCGCTATAAATAACCTGCCATTATACGGGAAACAGGAGCTACGGCCCTCAACCGTACTTCAAATAACATTGATAAGAAAAATACGGACATAATTAAACAGCAGATAAAGCTGAAAAAGAAAAAAAAGCGCTGAGCAAATAGGAACAAGGTACCTGTAACACAAGAGAACGTGCGCAAACACACACACACACACACACACACACACACGTTTTGACATTTCAACAAAACCAGCAATGCTTTTTGATTCAGTAAAAATTACAACCATGCATGTGCATATATATATTTATGTAAAAAAATGAAAAAGGAATATATATATAGATACGTAAAGTAAACATATTGCAAATCATATAAAATACATTTTTTTCATGAAGTTTATACATTTAAACACTTCATTCTTCAGTTCTTCATTCTAAATTATGTATACTTGAAAAGTATACTTTCTTTTATATTTACTGGTTCTATGCAGGATAAAAAAAGTCAAACCAGGGCCATTAAATACATTTGCTTGAAAGCCACAAGCAAAAGCTCCGATGTATTTGATCTTAAGCATCATTTTGCTTTATGGAAAAGTTGATGATGAATGACTAATTTTCCTTTAAAGCAGCAGCATAAAACACGGCTAATGAAACCATCTGAAGAGAGTGAGAGCGAGAGAGAGAGAGAGAGAGAGAGAGAGAGAGAGATGGGTGAGAGTGAGTGAGTGAGTAAATGGGAGAGACACAGATAAACAGTGAGAGAGAGAGAGAGAGAGAGAGAGAAATGGGGGAGACAGATTTAAAGACACACAGAGAGAGAGAGAGAGAGAGAGAGAGAGAGAGAGAGAGCGACAGACAAAGAGAAAAAGGAAAAGAGATACAGAGAGAAACACAGCAACAGAAAAACACAGACACAGAAAGAGAAAAATACTAAGAAAGAGAGCGAGAGGGAGAAAGAAAGAAAGAAAGAGGGAGAGTATGTTTCTAAGAGTTAGTGTGTGTCCGTGAGAGTGAGATTCAGAAAAATGTAGATGTCCTTGGGCCACAATAGTCCCTATGACTTATGAACAAGAGTTTAAGACACGGCTTCAGTCTGACAATACAACAGCAAAACACTAAAACGAAAGAACGACATCGGTGTGTGTCCATACGTCTCTCTCTACACACACACACACACACACACAGGACGAGCAAGATAGACAGAGCAAAAAAGACAAATAGTGTAGTAATGTCAGTACGCACATAAGTACAGTACAGTATATCCACACATTATTGATGAAATATGAAATGTGGACAGATTGACAATTATATAAACATGCAGTAGAAAAACAGATAAATAGACTGACAGACAAATCCATATACGTATAGATAGACATACATAGAGTGATAGTTTGACTTGTTGACTAACAACTTAACATAAAAACAGAGAGAGAGAGAGAGAGAGAGAGAGAGAGAGAGAGAGAGAGAGAGAGAGAGAGCGAGAGAGAGAGAGATTCTCATAATGACACCTGTATTACATACAATGTATACTTGAGTAATGTATTGTAGTAGTATACTTACACACTACCGACTTCAATGAACGTGACCATTCACACATTTACCTCACATTCAACATCACTAGCGAAAAAGTTTCCGACCCAGTCGAGTCTCGTTCAGGTAGCACGCCGACACGGACAGCACCTCACCGGCGACAGACCCTCCGCGACCCCCGAGAACCATAGATCCACACCGCAGTGACTTTACCTGCGTGTCGCGAAGCTGCGGAAACCTTTGCAAGCTCAAGCCTCGCGCCGAACACAAGAGGAAGAAACTACAAACTGCATTTCAGATGCGCTGCTTCTCTCACAGATCAAAGCGCTCGAGCAACAACAGTGTGGTGTGCAAGAGCGGAGCATGTGACACTGACCCCACACACACACGCACACACACAGACGCACGCTGCTTCTTTCTCCTCCCCCTTGCTGTCACCGGACCCGCCCCTTTAGTTAAGCTCCGCCTCCACTTTCTAATTCACCTTTCCTGCGGCATCTCAGGTTCAGTAACCACGCGCCGAAAAAAAAAAGCCGACGAGTTTTGTTCAACGATAAGTAAACTAACGGGTTTTAAGGCGCTTGTTCAGGATAATTGTCTCCCAATTGGCCATAGGTGTGTATGTGTGTGTCCCCGCCTTTTCTGGCCCAGAGTAACTGAGATCACGTGACCTAGACGTTTAAAGAGAATCAGAAAATGAATAGATTGATTCATTGTTTAATTTCATGCTTTATTGAAATAAGAGGTGTCAAACATTTGACATACATTCCAAGTAACAAAAACAATTTGGATATTGGTTAGTTTTGCTATTTTTCTCCATTTTACACGCACTACACAGGATGCTATACCTGGGTTTTACACAGGCTACGTGACTTACACGGGTTTTACATTGGCTAATTGGGATTTTACAAAGGCTATGTGGTTTTTACACGAGCTACATGGGTTTAACACGGGCGACGGAGGTTTTACAAAGGTTACGTGACGATTACATACCTGGTTTTTACGTGGAATATGAAGGTTTTACAAAGGCTACGTGACTTTTACATAAGCTACATGGGTTTTATACGGGCTATGTGGGTTTTACAAAAACTACGTGACTTTTACATACCTGGTTTTTACATGGGATATGAGGGTTTTACAGTGGCTACATGGGTTTTATTTTAAGTATTTTCAAAAGTTTCTTAGCAATGGTCAAGGAACTCACCTTGCATAACAGATGACATAATAGTACTGCAGCCTCACAGCAATCACATCTAATGTCCAGTCGGGGTCTTTCTGTGTTGAGTTATGCTCTACTGTGCTTGCTGTGGTTTCTTCTAGGTCTCCGTTTCCCTCAAACATTCTAAATCATGCATGCAAGGAGAATTGGAATCCGGAAAATTGACAATAAATGTGTGAGTTTGATCATCTGTCGGTCTCCAACTCTGCCCCTAGAGGTAAAAATAAGTCCTGCATTTAAATATTTACCCTTCTTCTTCGTACTAGGCACAACACAATCACACAGAATCTATCCAGCACATGTAAACCACTCGCCAAAGTTTGAACAGACATTTGAAAATAAAATAAATCCACATGTAATTTATGCTGCACAAGGTACGTAAATATATAAACCTCTTCAGTGATTTATTTCAAAAGTTTTAATACATTATATGGGTTCGTAAGGCATTCATGTACAATAACAAATATACTTGATCCATTCTTCAACTGAAAAGTGTAGAAAAAAAAAATCCAAAATATATTCCAAATAAATCAAACGGCTGTTTAATAGCAGCTTTGCAACCCGGCAACCAAGTGTGCCAGTTTTTAAAAAGCAGTAAAGGTTTTTGCTTAATTGTTTTTTTTTTCTTCTTTTTTTTTTTTTAAAAACACTATAAGGCACTTCATATTAATAAGTTTTTTTCTTTAACAAAATAGATTATTTCCGGCAAGAGTGAAGGTCAGGCCTGCTCCACAGGGCAGACAAACGCAGTGGACCGGCATCCCAGACTAATGAAAACTTAATTTACGAAATATGAAATGACGCTAAAAAGCCGCAAATCTGCCCGTTATATTAGCTTGTCGTCTGGGTAAAAGAAATCAGTCGCCCTGTTTAACGCCATAGGGTTTGTCAATTCGCAATATTTCACTTCTTCACAACATTTCTGATAGCTAATATAAAAAAAAAATGAAGGCAACGTTGTCTTTGGACATTATGATATGAGCAGTCCATAATGCAACAGGAATACAACTTTAAAAAGCCGTCTTTGTTTCAGAGATCTGGTCTTTGGTGTGATGGGCCTCATCGTAGTCCTTCTACAAACCACAAAAACATACAGGTGGATTTGAGACGCCCTAAGCGCGACTCTTCATCTCAGGCGAGAGTTTTTTTTTCTTCTGTAGTTTGCGTGTTTTATACAGTGCAGGCTCACGAGCCCTTATGAAATGTTTGTGCTTTTGTCTGGCGCCCTCTGGTGGTCACTCTCTGCTCGTGCTGGTGGCGTTGTGACGGTGCGAGACGCAGTGATTGTGCTGGGCCGAGTGAATAAATCCTGGCAGACACTCGCACCGGTAAGATCCTTGCGTGTTGATGCACTTGCCGTTCTTGCATATAGACGTCTTGGAATTCAACTCCGTGCACTCGTTGATATCTGGAAGAGGACAAGACGCGTGTCAGTCACTATTGTTGTACATATAGAATAGAGTAGAATAGAATAGAATAGAATAGAATGGAATAGAATAGAATAGAATAGAATAGAATAGAATAGAATAGAATAGAATAGAATAGAATAAAATGCCTTTATTGTCATCGTATCCCAAGGTTACAATGAAATTAGTATTGTAATCTATTTGGTGCTGAATAAAAGACAAAATATAAGGACTGACAAACTAACATAAATAGCTGCAATATAATAAAATATGGCCAAAAGAAACGGTATAAATATAACACAAGTAATTGTAAGAACGCAAGAACACTGCAATTGACAAAAATAAAAATATAGTGTAAGTATAAATAACCGAAAATGTATTTATTTATACCATTCATAACTATATACATGTGGTGTGTAAGTGACAAATTAAAATCAGAATCGGACATTTTCTGAAAAGGCCTGACGAACTTTTAACTAAATAAATTGTCTCTCTAAAGTCTTTGAAAATTCTCAAGAGAAGTTTTGTTTGTTATACCATGTTTTATACAATGTATTATTACATTACCGTAAGTTATAATTTTTTGTTTGTTTTATTGTGTTATATGCTGTGTCATTCACTATTTATTACAAATGTATTTACCCAAAATAATTCTCATCAAGACAGATTTTGTGTAACATTTGTGTCCAAGTACTGCATTAGTATTTTAAATAAATGAAATTAAACCTCTACAATGGGGGTGTCAATGTTTTAGTACGCCAGAAAGAAGAATTAAACATTTTCTGAAGAGGCCACTCACTAAATATCACTAAACAAATTGTCTAAATAAAGTATTTTTTTCTCTCCAGACTTTTTTTTTTTACTGATTGTTTAGGGTTAGATTCTCTCTTTCTGTGTCTGTCTTTTTTTTAAGGCAAAGTTTTTATTGTGCGTTTAACTCTAGTCATTAAATCCAGCCAGCCTATTACAACACCCCAAGAGGAGGACCTACACTCTGATTGGTTGCTGCAGAAATGCATTTCAACTCATTAGCATAAATTATGAAGCGTAAATTATTACCATCATCAATAATTAAAAAATAAAAGTTGGAAAATGTAATGAAAATTAAAATAGAATTTTAATCATTTTAGCCAGCTGTGTAGACCAAAACCAACCCAAACATCTTCACAACAATCATGGAGTATTAACCAAGTTTAACCTCGGTTCAACAACAATTCAGCTAAAAAAAAACGTCTCACCAACGCAGGCCATGCGCGACATGTCGAGAAAATATCCGTCGAAGCAGTCGCACGTGTATCCTTCCTGCACGCGGACACAGCGGCCGTTCTCGCATCCGTTCAGCACGCCGCACTCCTCCGCGCGCAGGCCCTCGAACGCATCATACGGACCTGAAACAGACCAACCAGCCTCGGGAAAAGGTCCTTCACTTCAGCGCAGAACATCTCAGAACATCTCAGGAGGCGGCGTCTGCTCACCTCGCGGTTCCTGATAGTCTTCGTAGAAGGGCAGCGTGCCGTCAGGGTTCAGAGGTCGGGGGTCGTACTCAGAACCGACCTCGTACTCGTGAACCGGACCGGCCACCAGAGCATCTTGACCATAAGGTCGCCGAGGACCACCCGACCCACGGATGTTACACATGGTGGCGTAGTCGGCTGAACAAGGGAGGAAGAAAAGAGTGAATGGAGTGAAAGACTGGCATCACGAGTGAAATCAACACGTGTGCAGATAGAGACAGACAGAGAAGAGAGATAGACAGATGTAGGAGAGACAGACAGAGAAGAGAGATAGACAGATGTAGGAGAGACAGACAGAGAAGAGATATAGACAGATGTAGGAGAGACAGACAGAGAAGAGATATAGACAGATGTAGGATAGACAGGCAGAGAAGAGAGATAGACAGATGTAGGAAAGACAGACAGAGAAGAGAGATAGACAGATGTAGGAAAGACAGACAGAGAAGAGAGATAGACAGATGTAGGAGAGACAGACAGAGAAGAGAGATAGACAGATGTAGGAGAGACAGACAGAGAAGAGAGATAGACAGATGTAGGAGAGACAGACATTATGACAGACAGACTGTCTGGCAGATCAGCAAAAAGACAGAGAGACAGACAAAGACAGATAAAAAGATGGTCTAACTGACAGACAGATACAAAGAACAGACAGACACACAGAGAGAGAGAAAGAGAGAGAGGGATATAGATAGATAGACAGATAGATAGATAGATGGATAGATAGATAGATAGATAGACAGACAGACAGACAGACAGACAGACAGACAGACAGACAGACAGACAGACAGACAGAGATAGATAGATAGATAGATAGAGAGAGAGAGAGAGAGAGAGAGAGAGAGAGAGAGAGAGA